>CATIWR010041774.1:0-14680 GCA_949677035.1 Omphalea diandra | reverse complement strand
ATGGGCCGGCACACAGTGCCACGTGTGCTCTGTGTGAGGGGGACCACTCACACGCCCCAACACTCACTATTTATATATATATATATATATATATATATATATATATATATATATATATATATATATAAAATTAAAATCTCTAAAAATAATTCAAACTATACTTATTAATTATTGAGTTTTAATTTAAAATACTTTATTACTGTTAACCTCTTTAAAATAAAATCTCATAATAAATAAATCATACGTAATTTTATATTAAAAATCACTTAAAATATTTATAATAATAATATCATTGATATTTCCTTACAAAATGTTCATATATACAACATAATTAAATTGCAAACATAGAAATATAATATAATATCACATTAATGGCCTCTTAGCCATAAACTGGTGGAATGAACCCTATAAAAGGACAAAAAGATAAGCTATAGAGGTTGTATGGTAGTAGCCCATTATCATTGAAGATGTCATTCTAAATGGTATCATCATTTAGTATTTAGGTCGTAGGCTAAATGAATTTACTATTTGATATGTAAGTCTGGATTCACCCCAAACTGCTCGTCTTCAGGGTAGGTGCCCATTTATAAGGCATTCAGTTATTCATGGGCTATCAATAGTTCCCCTTGAATGATTCTAGTTTTTCTATTAACATTGATGTTAGTATGATTTCTTTTCATGAGTTTAGTCCTTCGACCAAAGTGGTTATTCTAGATGCTTCCATTCTTAGTAAACATGTTTGTTTGGTGTCCTAAATTTTATCATCTTTAGGTGTAAAGACTCCTCATTTTTTGAAAAGTAACTACGCCAATAATTGTTGCCCAAGTGTGATGAATCTCAAGGTAAGCATTTGATTATCCATAATTAATATTGGCATGCCTCTTTATATTACCTTTTTGTTATAAAAGGGAAGTTTCATCTTGTACTTTTTCCTTTTTATGCTTCTAAAGAACTTTGTTGCCAAAATCTTTTTCTTCTTCTATTTTTGTTATGTCCTTAACCTTCTAAGTTCGCTTCTCCATCTTCACATATTCAGGTAGTAGTTTTTGTTGCATATTTTTCTTGCTTGTTGCTCTCTCTTCTTCTGATTAGAGATCATGGCAATATCAGTTGGTCAAGCTACAACAAAGTTAAGGAATTTTCAAAGTCTAGTTAAGAAGGATGATTTGGCATTTCTTCAAGAAAGCTATTAGATACCAAGGGTGTATGAGTTAGTCTTTTGATCCCATTGACATTATGAGTGTAATCATCTATAAAGAACAATTAGATGTTGCCCTTAGGTTTCTTCTCTACCCAATTCTCTTAGTTATCTAACCTTTCACTATGTTCCTCTAACCTAGCTCCACCCCATCATAATTTACATCTTATATTTTCTCACTGTGATTTGCTAGGTGCATCACGATTTAGATCTTATACTATCTTATTGGGATTTGCTAAGTGAAAGGATTAGTCCTAACTAATCATTACCTTCAACACTTCAATAGTCTGATACATCGTGCCAATAAGTTATTCCTTTCCCTTACTACTAAATTAAATGGCAAAATCATTTTCAATCTCTTTTTATCCATGGAGGATTGGATGAATAAATTTTTTTCCTTAAACATCATTCATACCTAAATAACCTTTTTAGGGCCTTTATAGATAAACCTCGTCTACCTGTTGTATCTCTAGGCAACAAAAAATGTGACAAATTGTTCAAAATTGCCATAGAATGCTTAGAGGTTAAATCATTTTACAAGAAGTATGAAAGACAATTCATTCAAAATTGAACCCTTGGTGTGGAAAACCTCATTGTCCTATTAGACAATTGAGACTGGTTTGAGGAGGAGGTCGTCAAAACTTATGAGAGGGCCTCAAAGAAGAAGAAAGGTATTCCTAGTTCCAACTCTTCAAAACTTTACTATTTTTTCCTCAATATTTTATTGAGCACGTGAAATAGAGTTCCTTAACAACGTTCAGGTTAACTTAGATAATGACAAGGCGATCATCCTCACCCTTCCTCCTACCACAATTGTCATAGGTTAAGGTGATGTTTATGTTGCTAATGCTCTAGAGGTCACCCCTCAGGAGACTTTTATTATTCCTAAACCTCCCTTAATTAAGGAGGTGCCCTCTTCCCCTACTGTTACACTTAAAGGAAAAGGCAAGGAGGCTAAAAAAGGGATAAAGAAAAGAAAAAGAAACCTCAAACTCTAGGATGATGATGAGGATGGAGGAAGAGATAGTACAAGCCATACAGGCATTAGGGAATGAGTACCCGGACCCTAAAGCTTGGAGGCCAACTCAAATGGCACTATCCAGAGTGTTGTCACTTGTGACAAGTTTTTGAACGTTGCTCACTTGGTGCCTAACTAGCAGAATGTACAAATGTCCCTTAGCCGACTTGGCCAGAACAGGGGCTATGCATATGCTAAGGGGCCTATACGCCCTATAAGAAACCTAAGGGAATTTAGGCATATTTTGTTATAAGTAAATCTATAATTTATGGCCATTAATCTTTTTACTTCTCAGGTTTCAACTTTTTAACTCCTTTATGATGAGGATATTGAAAATAGGATTAAGGAAACTGAGAAAATGACAAAGTTAGCCAAAAAGAAATTAAAAAAGATGGTTGAACACCATAATGCCATGCTAAAGAAAACTTATGTTTCATATGATGATCAAATAAAAAAGCAAGGCATTTATATAATCTATCTCAAGAAATATTTGAATAAGACTAAAAAACAAATGATCTATAGTTGTAAGGTCATTAGGCACCTAAAGAAAAAGTCAGAGGAAGTTATGGTTGTTACGAAAGTAAGAGAGGTTGAGATGTCCATGCTATGCTACTTAATGCTGAAGGCTTATACCGAAAGGGTTTGAAAGGTCTTGGAGAACGAATACCTATATATTAATTTATATGTGTTGAAGGCGATTAATTTGAAAGTAATAAACCAATCTTGTGTAGAGTACTATAAGATAAATAATTATGGGGTATTAGCCTTTGATTTGTCATTCCTCATCATCATATTTGATGTGGACCATAAGACAAAGAAGGTTATGGTAGTTACTTCACCGTTAGCACCTTTTAGTAAAGCATCGACGAGTGTAGCTACAGGTCTTGAGACCTACCTGTTAGAAGTTAATCTTCCTAATTCTATCATTAAACTTAGAGAAAATCTTTATCAACTGCTTCAGATCCTAAGGGAGGCAAATCAGTGATCGATATGGATGTTTCCAACCCTCCCGTGGCCAAGACTCCTAAAGGCACTAAGGATGTGGCCAACATCAAATATCCTTCAGCCTCTTAGGCCTTTATTATTATTATTTTTTATATATGTAACGTAAATACTTATATATATATATATATATATATATATATATATATATATATATAAAATATGAAAACTAATAAATAATTTTCCTTTTTCATCCCTTGTTGAATGGTTAATCGGTTAACATAATATTAATCCTTAACTATAATTTAATCAGTTAGAAAGTGTTCTTCCTAAAGGATAATGTAATATAAAGGCATAAAAATAGAAGACTTTAAAAATTAAAGAATAAGTTGGAATTACGACATGAAAGGTACCAAAACCCTAATTTATGATTGAACGACTATTTTGTAATGTCAAACCTTCTAATGACTAATGCCCAAAGAGGAATCACGAACACTTTAACATAATCTAGTGGTTTCACCTTGCTCACTGGCGTTGACCATGGACTTAGGAATTACCTAAATCCTAATGTTAAACTATCAAGACTAATCCATAGTCCTAAAAAAAATTAATGATATTTTTAAAGCTAATATAAGGGGTTGTTAAAAGAAAGTTTATGACTTTTTTGAGGCTAAACCCTTATACTTTGAGAAAATTTATGGCTTTTATAAGGTCAAACTCTTGTACTTTGAGAAAATTTATGGCTTTGTTGGGTGTCAAACCCTTATACCTAGAAAATAGTTATGGCTTTTTGGGGAGATTGAACCCATAGAGAATTATTATGGCCTTTTAAAGGACCAAACCCTTATACTTAAAAAATTATAATGGCTTTTTATGGGGTCGAACCCATAGAGAATTATTATGGCTTTTTAAAAGGCCAAACTCTTACTTCACAATATATACTAAATAGCCTCCTTATTGATAGTATTTGTGAAGATTGTCTACATTATAAAATCTTAAGATTAGTTGTCTTTCTAGTGTTGCTAGCTAGTAGGCCCTATTTCTCATTACAATTTTTACTAGGTAAGGATCTTCCTAATTAGCTCTAAACTTTCCTACCCCAACATCTCCCTTGCTTATTTTTGCTTTCTAAGTATTAGGTCACAGTTGGACCAAGTTGTTCAAACCTATGTCAAAACTCTCTTTTGATCTTGACAATGAGGATTGATATGTTATAGCATCAAATTTAAGTGTTGATTTTGTAAATTTTTAGATAGGTTTGTATTAGAAGTTGAATGAGAGTCTAAGTCTCAAGTTTTTATGAAAGGCCTTCTAATTCATGATAGTGAACATCAAAATCATGACTACTATTTTGTAAGAAGAATGGATGAACTTGGGTTAAATCATTTCATGAAGGAAATCACAATCGTGATTTTGTCATAAAAGTGATGAAAATGAAATAGAAGAATTTGCGATGAAAGTCATGTCCTTATTCTCGATCGTGATTTTTACAATTGCATAAAGGGAATCAAGTCCTCAACTAGAGCATGCCAATTGTTCCAAAGATCCATTAGTATATCAAAATTCGAGAGGGTGAACTATTGAACGAGACCACTACTTGATGAAATAACATCTCTTTATCGAATAGAAGGATTGGCAGTGGCCGTCGCGCCCAAGAAGAAAAGAAATTACGACTGGGACTTTTATCTAACTCAAATAACATAACAGTTATTTTTCTTAGAAAACCAATGAAGGTGTGCCATGTGGACTAGCTGTTAGATACAAACAGGATTCTCTACCATGATTTTAGCAATTTGGGTACAAGAAGAGAAATCACGACTGTGAATGACTAGTTATGATTGCAAAATTTTTCTGACAGACATTTATCTACTTAGCATAACTTGAAGATTAGACATAGTTTATTTTGTAAAGTCTCTTTCATTGTTGTTGCCTATAAATACTCCATTAAGGACTTAAATGCAAAAGAATAACATTGAATATAACCAAACTCTTGCAATTTTGTTTCTCAACCTTTAATTCTTGTATATGAGTTGTTATCACTGTGTGTGAGCATTAAACACTAGTGTTTTAGGTTTAAAAGTTAGCCTAGTTGTAAAACTCTTGTATAGTTTAAGTATAAGCCTTTGAGAAAACACTTAAGATTTAGTGTGTGAGTTTTGAAACATAAATTGCAAGGTTGTGTGTAAGCCATAAAACACAAAGTGTAAAAGTTTGGTGTGAGCTTAAAAACACCATTTAGTGATAGTTGAACACTCAATTAAAAGATTGAGGAGTGGACGTAGGGTTAAAAACTTGTGTCTTCAACTCTTCTTCTATATCTTTTATTCCATCTCATAAAATCTTTCCCTCCAAATTTTAAATTTCCCACCAATTCAACCCCTATTCTTGGAGCTCAAGGGCCAACAATTGGTATCAGAGTAAGGTCTCAATCAAAACCTTAAATGCATGAGTAAAGGCTAATGGAATAAGAAGGAATTCATAACCATTTCAAGCCTTATTTCAATGTATCCAACTATACTCATTGGAAGTGTAGAATGAAGATATATTTGCACAGTGATGTGGTGGGTTTATAAGATATAGTAGCAAAAGAATGGAAGCCTCCTACTAAGATGGTGGGCCAAAGTGAAAAATTTATCCCAATAGAGGAATAGGTGCAAGCACATAGAAGATCCAATGGGAAAAACAAAAGAGCAATGACAATTCTTCTTACCTGATTATTAAGAGAGGAGATTGGAAGAGTACAACATTACCTCACTGCCCATGGAATTTGGAAGGCATTAGAGAATTATCATATAGAATAGGAGCAATTCATGATGAAAGATAACAAATGCATCACTAATATGATGAATAAACTCTTATCCATCATCACAAACATTAAGAAATTTGATAGAACTCTCACCAATCATGAGGTAAACATTAAAATACTCAAATTTTTAACTATTAAAAAGTTCTTTATTAGAGTATGTAGTATTTAAGAGTTAAATCCAAGAATTGGAAAAGTTCCAATAGATGTTCAAATCGACAAGCTTCTTACTCATGAACTGCCCTTGAAAATGGGTAAGGAAATAAAGAAGATGAAAGGGTAAGGGATAAAAATGATAAAACAGAAAAAAAGACCCTAGCCTTTAAATCCTCATCCAAATAGAAAGAGTGGAACTTATCTCAATTGATGATGATGATGATACCAAAAAAGAAAAAGAGGAGTTAGCCATGCTTTCTAGAAGGACAAGGGGGCTAATAAGGAGAAGGAAAGATAAAAGGAACTTTAAGAAAGAATCTCCTAACCTCAAGAAAAAGAAGAATGAAATGACCTGCTATAAGTATGGCAAGCAAGGTCACATCAAGTATGATTGCCCTAAGATGAAGAAGAAGAAGAAAAGGGACAAAGAGAAGAAGAAGAAGAAGAAGAATAAGAAGAAAAGGGACAGAGAAGAAAAAAAAAGAAAAAGAAAGGGGACAAAAAGAAGAAGAAAACCTTCAAAGCCACTTGGGATGACAACTCTAATGAAGAAGATGAAGATGAGGAAGTTGCCAATCTTTGCTCCATGGCATAATAGGACTCTTCTAATGAGGTAAGTTCTTCTCCTTACTCTAGTGATAATTATGATGCATATGATGATGAGTTTCTTGAAGCTCTTACTTTAGATGTGATAAGTATAAATCACAAATGAAAACTTAGAAGAAATGCTCAAAACTAGATGATGAATTTAAATCCTTAAATGAGCTTGTAAGTGAGTTGAGGACTTCTAATGAAGAACCCAAAAAATGTGTGGAGAGTCTTTCTGAGTCTTTATCTTTTCTAAACTCTTTGAGAAAGGAAAATGATTCCTTAAAGGGAGAAGCAATTGAACTTATAAATTTTATCTCTAAGTTATACGAAGGGAAGGAAGCTTTAGATACACTTATTGTATCTTAAAGACCTCCCATAGTAAGATATGGTCTTGGCTATAATGGAGCATCTTCTTCTTGTACGCCCCCTCTCACAACATTTATTAGAGCATCAACACCTCAAACTTCAATTATTAAGGTAATTGGGAGGAAGATTCCTTCTAACATTAAGCCACCAATGCCCAATAGTAACGGAAAGTCTCCTCAAGGCTCAAAGTATAAGCTTAAAAAGGCTAACCATGTATAAATCTATAATAAGAAGCATGTTTGGCCTAACACACATACAAAATTCTCTTCTACTTTGAATCACTCATACACATGCATACACTATCACCATCATGGTATAAGAAGGCCCCTTACTCATACTAAGGTTGTGCATAAAAGAAACACTCACACGTCTAAGCTCCAATGTCATTATTCTATGAAATTTGGTCACATAAACATTTTTTGCTATATTAGGAAGGCTAAAATTAGAGGACCCTTAAAGACCTAACCCCAAAGGACCTAAATATGCCTAAGTATCTAAACAAAGATAATTTGTTTATATTTTGTAGGAATGTTTGGTAGCCTCCAATGAGGACAATGATTGGCATATGGATAGTCGGTGCTCAAAGCATATGATATGAAATAAAAATCTATTCATATCTATAAAAGAAAAGAAGGTGGCAATGTCACATTTGGGAATAATGCCAAGGATAGGGTAATTGGCATTGGAACAATTAGTAAGGATGGTTGTTCACTTAATGACAATGTTCTTTTAATTGAAGGTTTGTAACATAATTTGTTAAGTGTAAGTCAATTATGTGACAAAGGTAATAACATCACCTTTGACCTTAAAAAATGTTGGATTACCACCTTGGTGGATAAAAAGGTAATCTTTAAGGGTGAAATGAGAGGCAATACCTACTTAATTGATTTAGACAATTTAGCTAACCAATCCTTCAAGTATCTTATGTCTCTTAGCAATGAAGCTTGGCTTTGGCATATAAGACTTGGTCATGCTAACATAGAGCTTTTACAAAATCTATCTAAAGGAAAGCTAGTAGAAGGTCTTCCTATGCTAAAATACTTTAAAGACAAGCATGTGGACCTTGGCAAATGGGGAAGTAACACTAAATTTCCTTCAAAGTAAATAATGTTGTAAGTACTTTTAGGCCTCTTAAACTAATCCATATGGACCTAATATGAACTACTAGGAATGCTAGTGTAGGTGGAAAGAATATACATTTATCCTAGTTGATGATTACTTTAGGTTTACTTAGGTTTCCTTTCTTACTTATAAGAATTACACTTTTGATGCTTTCAAAAGTTTTGCAAAAAGAGTTCAAAATGAAAGGGGTTACTTCATTTCTTTTATTAGAAGTGACCATGGAAAAGAATTTCAAAATGAATCTTTGAAACTTATTGCTTAGAGAATGAGATTTCTCATAATTTTTCTACTCCTAGAACACCACAACAGAATGGTGTTGTAGAGAGGGAAAATAGGACATTAGTAGAGATGGCTATAACCATGCTCAATGAGTATTCTTTTCCTAATTACTTTTGGGCTGAAGCCATCAATACTTCTTAGTATATTGCCAATCATGTTTTTAAAAGACCTATTCTAAACAAAACTTCTTATGAGTTATGGAATGAAAGAAAACCTTACCTTTCATACCTTAAAGTTTTTGGGTGCAAATGCTACATTCTTAATACTAAGGACAACCTTAGGAATTTTGATTCAAAAATAAATGAAGGCATTTTTCTAGACTACTCCACCTCTAGCAAAGCCTATAGGGTATTCAACAAAAGTTCTATGGTTATTGAAGAGTTAATGAACACTATATTTGATCAATCTAGTAAACTTGATCTTGGGAAAGGTTCTCTTGTTAATAATCTTGTTGGTGACTTCGAAAAGTTGGAGCTTGATTTAACTTTCAAAAGAAGTGGTGATTGATCTTGAGGATAACAAGTCATCATAAGAAGTTGAGGAATCTTAGCCACAACAAGTAGAAAACTCAGCTCAAGAAATTCTAAAGGATTGGAGTTCTCCAAATATCACCTAAAAGATCTTACCATTGGTGAGTCATCCAAAGGAGTAAGTACTAGATCACAACTTCATGCGTTATATAATAATCTTGTATTTCTTTCTCAATTTGAGCCAAAATTTATTGATGAGGCTCTTGATGATTAAAGTTGGGTGATTACTATGCAAGAGGTTTGAGAGAAATAAAGTTTGGAAACATGTTCTTGACATAAGGAACACCCTGTTGCAGGATGCAAATGGTTGTCTAGGAATAAGTTAGATAAGCAAGGTTTCATTGCTAGGAATAAAACTAGATTGGTTGCTAAGGGTCACAACTAAGAGGAAGGCATTAATTATGATGAAACCTTTGCCCCAGTAGGAAGATTAGAGACCCTTAGGATTCTTTTAACATTTGCATGTCACGTGAATTTCAAACTTTTTCAAATGGATGTGAAGAGTGCTTTTTTGAATGGTCTCATTAAGGATGAAGTTTATGTTAAGCAACCTTCTAGTTTTGAATCTCATGCTTTTCCAAATCATGTTTTCAAATTAACTAAACCTTTATATGGTTTGAAACAAGCTCTAAGAGCTTGGTATGAAAGGCTTAGTTCATTTCTTTAACAAAATGATTTCAAAAAATGTAAGGTTGATACAACTTTATTTGTCAAAAAACACAATAAAGGTACACTCATTGTACAAATATATGTTAATGATATTGTATTTGGTGTTATTATTAAATCTCATTGTGAAGAATTTGCTAAGTGTATGATTAGAGAATTTGAGATGTGCATGATAGGAGAGCTCAAGTTTTTCCTTGGTCTTCAAATCAAGCAAACTAAAGAGGGCATCTTTATTTACCAAACCAAATGCATAAAAGATCTACTCAAGAGGTTTAGCATGGATGGATGCAAAGTAGGAAAGACACCAATGAGTGCAACTATCAAGCTTGACAAAGATGAATCAGGTAAGCCAATTAATGAAAAGAGGTATAGAGGTATGACTGCCTCCCTCTTTTACCTTACCGCATCTAGACCTGATATCGTGTTTAGTGTTTGCATATATGCTAGGTTGCAATCATGAACTAAGGAATCATATTAAAATGTTGTCAAAAGAATTATTAAATATTTACATGGCACATTGCATTTAAGATTGTGGTATCCTATGAATTCATCTTTTAGTCTTCTTGGATATTCGGATGCAGATTATGCCGATAGTTTATTAGATAAAAGTAACACTTTTGGAACTTTCCAATTTATAGGTGATTGTTTAGTCTTTTGGCTTTGCCTTATCCACTATCGAAGTAGAATATATAGTGGCGGGTTATTATTGCACCCAAGTTCTTTAGATGAAACAACAACTCAAGGATTATGGCAAAGATGTTTATCATATTCCCATCAAATGTGACAATACAGGTGTAATAAATCTTTCAAACAATCCCATTTAACATTTAAGAAGTAAGCATATTGATATTAGACATCATTTTCTTAGAGATCATATCCAAAATGATAATGTGGTATTAGAGTTTATTGACAATAATCATCAACTTACAAACATTTTTGCTTAACCTTTTAATGAAGAAAGGATGAACTTCATCATGAGGGAATTAGAGATGATAGATGGAAGCTCCCTAGGGTTAAAATGTATCTCACTTCATACTTTTCATTATGTTTGTCAATTTTGATTAAATGATATGTTTGATAGTTATGTATGTTGAATGATTTGGATGTGTTAATTCATTATGCAATTGCGCTTCTCTATGCTAATTTACTTGAATATTTAGTTGATCACATCTTGAAAGGCCAATTCTTATTTCTCATTAATTTTCATTTTGCCTTGTAATTCGCAGTAGCAACTATCCATTCACATTCACTATTTATAGGCACTTCTCAAAATTTTTATCAACTTTCAATTTGTTGTCGCAATTTTAGATCGCCATTGCAAATTTTTTCAAAATTCAAATTAGTTGACCATTGACTTCTTCATTTTCTAAGGAAATCTTATTTGTTACTCACAAAATTCATAATTAGCGATCGTGACCAGCTAATGGCTATTGCAAATTATGGTTACTATTAAGTATTGATTGATTTGACTACCAATCGATACCTACTCCTCATTTATTGCTTATATTACCATTTTCTTATTATTTTTTTTTATTATTTTTCTACCTATTTGAGTTGTCCTAACATTTCTCTATTCCACTTTTACCTTTTCTCTTAATTTATCATTCATCTCTTCTCTCAATCCTTCTAAACTCTTTTAACTTTAATCCTTTATGGCACCAAATAAACTAACCAAAGCAAAGAAGGGGAAGGGTATTGCCTAACCTCAAGCCCCCCCTCCCCTTCACCTTATGAAAGGGGTAACAAAGGAAGAGAGAGAGAGGTCCAAAGAAAATTCTAACAAAATTATCCAAGCCAATAAAATCCTTTCCACCTTTCTTGTTGAATCACTTAGATCAAAGAAGAAATCCATGCCTTTCTCTCTAACCTAGGTTGAAACAAATTCATCATTAAGGATGAACCGGGGTATGAAGAGATTGTCAAGGAATTCATGTGCACTATTACATTAAGCAAGAGGGCTAAATCGAAAGCAGATATGTATGGATTTGCATTTAAGGCTTTTGGAGACCCCTATTTGATGACCTTTGCCTAACATTCTACTCTTTTAACCTTCAAGGTAGAGATAATGTTGCTTTTATTATCTCTTTCCATTGAAACCAAACATGACCCAAAAACCTTTCTGGCAAAGTATATTAAGACCCCTACTAATTGGCTTCTTCATTGAATCATCATTTTATCTATCAATGCTAGAGGTGAAGTTTCCCAAACAGACCTGGCATTTCTTTTCTATCTTACCAAAAATAAGCTAATTCAAACAAGTCGATACCTTGTAGATCAATTGATTCACACGAGTACAAAGCCTAAAAGCCAATTTCTCTTCCTTTCTCATGTCATAACCATATAACATTTTATGGGAGCCCTAACTAAGGAAAATGAGAAATTTCTCATAAAAAAGTACTTACCCTCCCAAAACTTCTTTGACATGCCCTATTTGATCAATGCCAAGATAATCCATCCTGATACCTATATGCATATCTTGGGGCCTCTTGGGGAAAAGAAGCAAGAAACCACTCATGCTTTAAAAAGGAAGAGGCTTGAGATAGAGGAAAGTGCCCAACCAGTTCTATCTCCTAAGCCTAAAGCCAAACCAAAAATTTCTTCCACTCTCTCTCTCTCTCTTCCATCAACAAGTTAGACAAGGTGATTAGGATGCTTAAAAAGAGATTTCTTCTCATGTCTTACCTTCATAGTAACTTAGTTGATCTACAAGAGAAGATGGATATCACACCTTGTCACCTATCTAATTTTAAAGAATGGGAAGATATCCCACAAGAGGAAAAGAATCAAGAATGTTGGACTAGGATCTTGGACCTCTTTTGATTTTGACAAAGGAGATTAATCATATCTAATGTTTCAAATAAGTGTTGTTTTGCATAAATTGAGTTAGGTTTCCATTGGAAGTTGGAATGGTTGCATAATCCTCAAGTAGGCAAAGTTCATCCAAATTCATGCTTAGTGGTTTGTAATTTGTGGTCGCGACCTAGTTTAAGGAAAGGGTGAAACTTAACTAGAAGGATTTGCAGGCATCATCATTGCTGCGACTTATCCAAAGATGGGAGTGCCAAAAGTCAGATAAATTTACAGTATGTTCCATGCCTCAGTCGCGACCGCAACTTTCAAAGTGATTAAAGAGGGAAGCCAGTCCATAATCACAACATGCCAAGTGTCCCAAATATCCATTGGAGAACAAAATTTTCGATAGCAACATTTTAGGTAGCGATCACAATTCCAAAAGAAGAAGATTGTTTTTCAAACAGAAGGATTCACATTTTCAGTCGCGCCTTGTACAAAGAAAAATCGCGACCGTGACTTTTATGGGCAGTTAGAATACAACGACTATATTTTCCTGATGGACCAATGGAAAGCTACCATGTAAACTAGCCGTTATACATAAATAGACTTTTTCGTAGTAATTTTTACTTCTCGTATGAAAATTTGGATTCGCAATCGCGATTGACTAATAGTGACCTCGACTCCAGCCTGACATGCAATTAATGTTGAATCTACCTAGCATGTCTCGAAGATTTATTGAGCTTTAATGTCTAACGTCTCTTTGGTTGGTATGGGGTATAAATACTCTACCAAATAGTGAGAAATAAGATAAAGAATTCATTACTTGTATTAAAGCTCTTAATCTTTTGCTACTCATTTTCTTCCTTTCTTTATGAGATTATAAGTGTTAGGTGTGAGCATTAAACACTAATTGTAAGGGTTGTAGTGTGAGCCTTGAAAACACAAAGTGTAAAAGTTAGGTGTGAGCTTAGAAACACCATTTGAAGTTAGTGGAACACCTAATTACAGAGAAGTGGGGAGTGGACATAGGGTCGATTATACCCATACCACTATAAATCATATGCCTCAATCTTCTACTCTTTTCTATCCTTTGCTTTTAATTTTTTTTATACACCAATTCAACTCCCCTTTCTTAGTGCCTAGGGCCAATAAGTGGCATCAAAACCAAGTCTCACATTCTAGCCTTAATTGGGTGAGTAAAGTTCATGGCATAAGAGGGAATCCACTCACACCTTAAGCCTCACTTTGATGGATTCGACTATACTCATTGGAAGTATAGAATGGAAGTCTACCTTGAAACAGATATGGTGGACCTTTGGGATGTAATTATCAAAGAATGAAAGCCACCCACTAAAGTAGTGGATGGAATTGAAGAACTTATCCCAAGGGAAGAATGGGTTGAAGCTCGCAGGAGATCAAATGGTAAAAATAAAAGGGCAATGGCCATTCTTCTAAGTTCTCTCTCTAGATAAGAATGTCAATGGCCATTTTTCTAAGTTCTCACATTCTAGCCTTAATTGGGTGAGCAAAGTTCATGGCATAAGAGGGAAGCCACTCACACCTTAAGCCTCACTTTGATGGATTCGACTATACTCATTGGAAGTATAGAATGAAAACCTACCTTAAAACATATATGGTGGACCTTTGGGATGTAATTATCAAAGAATGAAAGCCACTTACTAAAGTAGTGGATGGAATTGAAGAACTTATCCCAAGAGAAGAATGGGTTAAAGCTCACAGGAGATCAAATGGTAAAAACAAAAGGGTAATAGCCATTCTTCTAAGTTCTCTCTCTAGAGACGAGATTGGAATAGAGCAACATTGCCAAATAGCATATGCCATTTGGAAGACCCTTGAGAACTACCATGTTGTCCCTAGGCACCAAGAATGGGGGTTGAATTGGTGTTTAGAAAATTTAAAATAAAGAAGAAGAGAAGAAAAAGGATTAGAAAGAACACAAAGATTTTATAGTGGTTCGGGCGAAACAATCCCTACATCCACTCCCCAATCACTCAATTGGGTATTTTACTAATTCAATGGTATTTTCAAGCTCACACCTAACTTACTACAACTTGTGTTTTAATGGCTAACACACAACCTTACAATAAAGTGTTTTCTTGGCTAACACAAAACCTTACTCAAGTGTTTTAGCAGGCTAACACTAAAACCTTTCTTAGAGTGTTTTGGGTAGGCTAACACAGAACCTTACTAACTGG
>CATIWR010041754.1:0-36357 GCA_949677035.1 Omphalea diandra | reverse complement strand
GAAAAAAACATCAAAATTTTGATAGAAATGGTAGATTTTGATACAATTTTATTATTCTTTAACCATTTAATTGGCAAATGGAAATTTTTAGGTAGATTCATGAGCTCAAGATCTATTCATTTATGAAATTTCATATTGATCAGAGCTTATACAAACTTATAGGATATATTATGATCTGAATGAGGGTAGATTATTGTTACATGTAATGAAAAGCAATAACTCATATTCTGTTGCATTGATATCACTATTAACACCAATAATCCTACATATCACATCAACAAACTTTGAAAAAGACTTGCATTATTAATTTTGAATGTGTTAATTCTATTTTTAAGGCTCATTTTTTTTTATAAAATTTATTTATTTTAGTGGTGTTTCTAATTATCCTTCTCTTACTTTAATGAAATAGTGCTATAATCAAGAAGAGAATTATTAAACAGAATAGCAAGTTTACTAAAGGATGAGATTATGCCTATCTATAGGAAAAACAACTTTCTTTTGTAAAAGAGTTCCATTCCGGATCTTTTAGTGCAACAAAATTTTGATTTTTGGAGGAAATAAAAAATGAAAAATTTCGATTGCAGTATAATTTTAAAAATATCTATAAAAATTATTTGCTCAGAATTGATCAAATTAATTAAATTGACAGATTCAAAAAACAATCAGATGACTGATTTATTGACTAATCTAATTTTAAAAATACTTAGAAGAGAGGGAGGTTTCAAAATAAGGAGAAATGTGCCTAACAACATGAATATCAAAATCTAGCAAAATCAAAGAATCCAAGTTGTCTCTCCTCTACGACGACTAGTAGACTTTCTTCAAACACTATAATGGCATTGTAACAAAATATTGCAAAATATTAAGTATTTATATACTGAGAAGGTTCATAAAATTTTGTTTATACGATTAAATTTTATTATTTATATCATTAAATATTTTTAAATAAACTTTAAGAGCTTATATTAAACATTTCATTAAAATTAATTAAAATAATAATAACAATAATAATATTTTAGGTAAATACCGTTACCAATTCATATTTTTTTAAAAAAATAATTATTTTAAGAAAAAATAAAATTTATATAAATCAAAGTTGAGGACATAAATAAAATAAATACAGACAAAATGCAAAATTTTCCGAAGCATGACCGGATACCAATTTTTCAAGAAGTTGATTCCAAATAAAAAAACGGACAGAAAAAGATGAAAAGTGTAAAAGTTTTAACCGCCAATGATAACGTTTTTAACCGCCCGTAAATTAATGGGCGCGTCTGTGACTGTGAATGAAAGATAAGTCAGCAGCCGCCAAGCCGCGTGTCCAATTTGCTTTACCTTTCAATCAACCAACCACTATATATAACAAGGGAACATTCACTGTTTTTTGTTTTTCGTTTTTTTTTTTGAAAAGTTCTCTCAATTTTTTCTTTGCAGATTTTCAAAACTCTCTAACCAAAAAAAAAAAAAGAAGGTATCTCGTTCTTTTCTCATATCTTGGATCGAATTCTTGTGTTTGAATTGGGCTTGATCGGATTATTGTTCCTGTTTTGTTATTGAATTTGTTATTTCTTTGTTTACTACACCTATCTGATTGAAGAAATTAGTTATCCTGTTCTGTTTGGTTGTTGTAAGGTTCTAATTTCAGATCCCTTCTATTAATCGTTTTTATTTATTTCACAGCTTTGATTCACCATTCATTTAATAGTTTACGATTTAACGAACCGGTCCATTCTTGATCTGTTTGTTAATGGGTTAGGGATATATAGTTTTCTTTCTTTGTTTGGATTTTCATGTTCTAATGCTGTTAGGGTTTGATTGCAGGCTAGGAATATATTAGTGTAAATCGGAGGATGTTAGAGCAGTTGCTTATTTTCACAAGAGGGGGATTAATCCTCTGGACCTGCAAAGAGCTTGGGAGCGCTCTTAAAGGATCGCCAATTGATACTTTGATCCGGTCCTGTCCTGTCTTTTAGAGGAACGGTCTGGTGCAGCATCCTACAATTACGATGCTCCTGGAGCTGCATACACCCTCAAGTGGACTTTCCATAATGAGCTTGGTCTCGTCTTTGTTGCTGTGTATCAGCGGATCCTTCATCTATTGTATGCTGATGAGCTGCTTGCGATGGTGAAGCGTGAGTTTTCGGAGATTTATATTAGAAACGGATGGATTATAATGATTTTGATGACACTTTTAGGCAGCTTAGGAAAGAGGCAGAAGCTCGAGCTGACGAATTGAAGAAATCTAAGCAGGTGAGTAAGCCTGTGAATGATGGTAAGAAGCAAGTCCCAATGAAAAAAGGTGGCTTTGACGGAGGAAATAAGAAAAAGAGTGGAGAGAATGATGGTGGTGATGACGATAATGTAAAAGTGTATAATAAATTGGAGAATGGACACTCCAATGGAAATCATATATATATTGAAGGGTCTAGGCCAGGTGTTGTTGCTAATGGTAAAGAAAATTCGAGTTCTAATATTGGAGCTTTTGATGTGAGCAAGCTTCAGAAACTTAGAAATAAAGGTGGAAAGAAAAATGATACTGCTGTTAGTAAGGGTTCCAAGGCGGACCCAAAGAAAAAGATAACAAAGCAGAATAGGGTTTGGGATGATTCGCCTCCACAGTCGAAATTGGACTTCACCGATCCTGTGCAGGAGAATAGGAATGAGAATGTAGAGGTTGTGGCAACTGATCATGGTGAAAGCATGATGGACCAAAAAGAGATTGTCAGTAGTGACAGTGAGGCTGAAGATGAGGAAATGGGGAAAGAGAAGCCTGAAACTAGGAAGAAGGGGTGGTTTTCGTCTATGTTTCAGAGGTAATTTCTTTGATTTTCATCTTAAAATTATTGCTCATTGCTTTTGTCATCAGGTGATTGAGTTGAGGGTAATGATATGCTTATCCCTCTGTTATAAACCATATTTTCAGAAGTCCAGAAATGGTGGCGTTTATTTGAGTTTGATGCCAGTGTGCTCAGTGTGCTTTCTAAGGTTAAAGAGATTTCATAACGTACTGAGTGCTCTTTTGAGTGATTGGAATTTTCTTGCCCTGCAATTAGCGTTAACTTCCCATGTTTCTTACTATGGCATATTTTTAACACTGCCTTGGTGAATCAAGTGATTAACATATTCTCTGATGTTGATTGACATTTTTAATAGTGATGATGCGTTCCTTTTCTGTTTGCGATTTAATCTCTTAAGACGTTTTGTTTTTGACATAGAAATGGCCTATTGAACATTGTATTTTGATGTTGCGGCTTCTCTATGCCAGATATATGCCATCAATTTGGGTCAATGCTTTAATGTTTCTGGTGTGCCTTCTGGGTTATGTGAAAACAGAACAAACTTGATTTATCATGTTTTAGACAAAGAAGGAAGCATTGATAGGCTTTGCATATTTGGCTTTCAGTTTGTCAACAGGCATTTGTGTCCTGCATTACAAAATTATGATTAGTTAGCAGAATCTTTTTTGTTTACACATATAGTTTTTTTTTCTTTTCAAATAAATGATTGGGGAAAAAAAGTTGACTTAGACATAATATTACCATGTCTTGAATCTTTTTTTCTTTTTTAAATGATAACACTGACTTTGTGCTAAAAAGTGAAGTTCAATAGAAATAGCAGCTATATGATAGATTAAAATGCCCTTCTGAACTTCTTAGTTTGAACTTGCAGTTTGTCTATGTCAGATATATGTCATCAATTTAGGTCAATGATTTCATGTTTCTTTTGTGCCTTGTGGGTTATGGAAAACAGAACAAAATTGATGCATCATGTTTTAGACAAAGAGGGATGTACTGCCAGACATTATTTGGCTGTCAGTTTGTCAGCTGGCATGTGTGTCCTGCATTATGGTATCTTGATTAGCTAGAAAAATCTTGTTTTTTCACTTATCCTTGTGAACTAACGTGGTTTACTACTTAGGCCAGAGAGAGAGAGAGAGAAGAAGAAGGGGACGGGGAGAGGAGGGGGGTGGGGGGGCGCTCAAGTTAATACATTATTGCCATTTTCCTAAGTTTTTTCGTTTCTAAATGAAAACACTTAAATTGTTCTAAAGACTTCAAAAAAGAAAAAAAACAGAAATTAGCTGAATTTCATGGATGAAGTTCTTTGAGATGTACACAAGTTTTGATGTGCTTTCCTTGGCTCAGCATTGCGGGCAAGGCAAATTTGGAGAAGTCAGATCTGCAACCAGCTCTGAAAGCTCTCAAGGACAGGTTGACGACCAAGAATGTGGTATGTTGCCTTTTCCACTAGATCCTCTGTATTTGAATCTTTTGTTCTCTCAGTTATAATGATCATTTATCGACTTCAACTTGTATGCTTATGGAGTTCTATTCCTGTGAAATTCACAGGCTGAGGAGATTGCTGAGAAGCTTTGTGAATCAGTTGCAGCAAGTCTTGAAGGTAAAAAGCTGGCATCTTTCACCAGGATATCTTCAACAGTGCAGGTTAGTTGCATTGCATCTCAATGCTAAATTTCTTTCTTTTGCGTTTTACCAGTTTCATATAGCAATAAGTTTGTCATCACGTTAGGGAATGTGGTTACAGGCTGCAATGGAAGATGCTCTTGTTCGCATTTTGACTCCTAAGCGGTCTATTGACATACTGAGGGATGTACATGCTGCCAAGGAGCAGAGGAGACCATATGTTGTTGTTTTCGTTGGTGTTAATGGGGTTGAAGGTCCACCAATCTTGCCAAGGTTCAGCTCAAGCAAATCTGTATCTCCTTGTCCATTTGAGGATTTTTGATCAAGCACACCGTTTGCCCCTTTTTTTTTGGGGAACAAGAAAGACACACTGTTTGCTGATCACGCATCTTATTTTTACACTTGTAGGTAGCATACTGGCTTCTGCAGCATAATGTCAGTGTTATGATGGCTGCTTGTGATACATTTCGGTCAGGAGCTGTTGAACAGTTGCGCACTCATGGGCGTAGACTTGAGGTACACAATTGATGTCATTTCTTAAATTGTAGTTGATGGAAGTTGTGTGTAAGAATGATCCTGATAGATTTGCCCAAATTGTGCATGATAAATTGTGGTTGATGGAACTTTTAACTCATCTTGGTAGATCCCAATATTTGAAAAGGGCCATGAGAAAGATCCTGCCATTGTAGCTAAAGAAGCAATTCAGGAGGCTGCACGCAATGGTTCTGATGTGGTTCTTATTGATACTGCTGGTCGCATGCAGGTATTTTACAACCTGATGTCACCAAGATTGACTAGAATTGTCTGGCATATATAAATCAGGGTGATGTTTGATTGAAATTTTTCAGTTCTTGCATTTGCTTGTTGGTGAAGGTAACTTTTTTTAGCATCTATGTTTTAAGATATATCCCAAGTATCTAGGACTTTAGACGAGATACAAACAACATTAAGATTATTAAGTTGAGTTGATTATTAGGCAAATAGTTTAACTTGCGGGCCCATTTATTTGGAAATGATGATGATAATGATGTACTTGCTTTGCATTTCAGGATAATGAACCATTAATGAGAGCTCTCTCAAAGCTTATTTACCTCAACAATCCAGATCTAGTCTTGTTTGTTGGAGAGGCATTGGTTGGAAATGATGCTGTTGATCAACTATCGAAGTTCAATCAGGTTTTGTTTTAAGTTTAAGCATTTCATTATCTAATGTTCTTCTTTGGTTTTCTTTTCCAAACTAAATTAGTGACATGCTTTGTTTCGTTGCAGAAATTAGCCGACCTCTCTACTTCACCTAATCCAAGATTAATAGATGGGATTCTGCTTACCAAGTTTGACACAATTGATGATAAGGTAGAGAATCGTATTAGTAACAAGCAATTCTTTTCCCCATCTTCTCACTTGAGTGTTCTTATGTGTTGTTTTGATGAGTGTAGGTTGGGGCAGCACTGTCAATGGTTTACATTTCTGGCGTTCCAGTCATGTTTGTTGGCTGTGGACAATCATATACTGATTTCAAAAAGTTGAATGTGAAGTCTATTGTGAAGACACTTCTCAAATGAGTAGTGTCTTTCCTCTAGTCAATGTTTGTTGGGTGATTGTCATTCTTTCCCTTTGGCATGTTTTCAGTCCTCTTCTAAACAAGTTACATTCTGCCAAACCTCTATGTTTGTCCTGCTCTTTTCTGGTGCGTGATTGGAGGTGAATCATTACGTTGTAGATCAGATGTGATGCTTGTTAATCAATTTATTTTGAGTTATTCTTCTACTTCTGAATGGTTTATGCTAATATTTCCCACTCGTTCACCATTGTATATGTGCGTGTTATAGATGGGGACCTTTGAGAATGTCCTCTCTAAAATGTGGAAACGGTGATAAAACTTTACTGTGTGCTGATACGCTGGTTCTTCTAGTTCCTGGTCGGCATGAAGGGTGAAAATAGCAAATACCAAATATAGATTATTCCATCTTTCCGCATTCCAGAATCTGCGGCTGTAAGAGATAGGACATGGGATTTTGGACTAATTTACTATGTTCCTGGGTCTAAAGGCCCCTCTTTCAGCGGTGTGCTTGAAATCCCAGAAACCTGATTTTTTATTATTATTATTATTATTATTAGATGCAATAAATTTAAGAAGTAATTATACGATGGATTTTTTTTTTTTCAGTGTATCATAGAAGGAAATTTTACATATATAAAAAGATGAAATTTAACTATTCTATAATTCTTACCAAATTATTTGAGGCTCCTTTGTTCCTCATCTTGGCATAGTATAATGTAATGTGATCCTGTAATGGAAAAAAAAAATGATGGGTGGACTTACGCGAGTTCTTATATTATGCATTTTTCTTCATATAGTAATATAATTTAGAATCCATTACAGTGAGGAAAAAAAAAACGCACATCTCCATATTAACGTCAATTATACTCAGTTAATAAACAAAAAAATAAATCACGCATATTAACATTGGATTCATTTTACTGTAAATTTTAGATTTATTAGTAATAAATTATATATTCATTTTTTATCCAAACTTTTATATTTTGTGGATTTGATGTAAACTGTTGGTTTATTTAGTATAAATTGTAGATTCATTTTTTATAAAGTGTTTATTTCTTATTCAAACTTCTATATGATAATTTTATGAATTTAATGTAAGCTATAGGTCATTTGGTATAAAATGTAAATTCATTATCAGTAAACTGTAGATTTATTTTTTATAAAATGTAAGTTTATTTTTTGTAAATTGTATATTCATTTTTTATAAAGTATAAATTCAATTGGTATACAAGAAGCACTATTCAATTATCAACTATAAAACAATAAAAATATAATTAAAAAAATTATATTAATGTAATAACTTATAATTTTTAATGAAAAATACAAATATCTCCAATATATTACATTAAATTAAAGACAAATGATAACAAATTTATATAGATGAAACCTATGAATCTATACTTTACTTACAATGAACCTACACTATATAAAAAAAATGAACATGTATCTTATAAAAAATAAACCTCATGAACAACAATAATGAACCTAGAATTTCAACTAATGAAACTTATATGCATTATTCATAAACTGAACAAAAAGAATCAAACACATAAAAATAAAATAAAAAACACAAACAATATAAAAAAAACTAAACAATAAATATTAAAATAATAAAAACAAACAAATAATTCATAACAAAAAATAACAAGTGAAAACGAATATCATAATTATATAACAAATCATTAATTTCAGTCTCATAAACTCCATTCATTGATTGTAGATAATTCAAGAACAAATAATTGAAAAACATATAATAAAGAACAAAATCAAACAAGAAAAAGAAGGAGAGTCGCAAAAACAGAGATTAACAAAAACAAAGTCTAACTATAACCTTCGTTAACATTTGTTAATAGCAAACAATGAATTTAAAAACTCACACATGTTAATCTTTCAAAAAAAAAACATTCAAAACATATTGTATTACTAAATGACACACTAAGTATCATAGATAGGAATCCGTGTTATAATTTGTTGGCTTATCCTTTTTTTTTTTTTTTTTGAGAAAATGCTTGTACAACAAGTTGGATACTCTTATTTAATGATCAAATTTTGAGATAAGATTTGGATTGTTAGTTTGATTTTATTTTTTTTAATATGAAATCGTTATGAAAAATATCAGATAAAGTTTTATCGAATTAGATATTTGTGTGTGTCTATATATATATATATATTGTAATATAACTATATGATAGTATAATATCTAAATGTATATGTAAAATAAATTACATATAAAAATATAAAATTAAGCGATTTTAATAGAATTGATTTTGATTTACTGAATGAAATTTAAAATGATGTATTATCCATTAGTCATAATCAATTTGATTATTTATTAGTTATTTTTATTAAATTTTATTAATAGCAGAATTATTTTTTATAATTAATTTTTAGAGAATTATATTTTAAAAATTAATTTTGAGATAATTAAATTATTTATAATAATAATAATAAAATAGCAAATATTTATTAAAAATAATTTAAAAATCATTGGGACACCTATAATATTCATATTCACAAATTAAAAAATATTACAAATATAAAATTAATTATATTTTCCATTTGTTATTCAATTGACATAACAAAATAAAACAAGAAAATAATAATTTTATAATAAAATACTACAAAATAAATATTCATAAGTTGACATATATTAAAGAAAGTTGCTTTATTACTATTGATGTAGGTTAAATTTGATCCATAACATATGAACGTATCATGTCTAATATTATAGCATATAATTTTTTTTATTTCTTAAAATGAATTAATTATCACTTTCACATTACAATACCCATCTACAAAGATTTTTAGTACCTTCTAACAAAAAAAAAAAAAAATTTAAATCATCCTTGACAATTTTTGGTGACTTTTATCATCACCTAAAAATTTGGAAAATATTCTTCAACTTGATCTATTTAAGATCTTAAAAATATGAATGAATGAAACTTTGAAAGATAGACCTTTAATCTTTGGAAGGATGTGTGACGGTATTAGATATTATTTTCAAAGAGAGGTGTGCAAGTAAAAATATATTTTGGAGGACAAATTTTAATTATAGTAGGATAAGAGATTAAAAAAAAAAAAAGAACTGATACTATTTTAAGATAATTTTCTAACCACTCTATTATTCAAGAATATATTGAAATAAAATATTTTAAATATATTATAATAAATTTATATTCAATTTATTGATTTGGATATTTTTGAACAAAACAAATCAATTAATGATTCTTCTTGAGATAATTTTTTTTAAAAAAGAGGTTTTCAGAATTAAAGGAGATTACAGAGTGTAAATTAGATTTCTTTTTTTAAATATTGGATAGAGTGGCCTAATTACGTAGATCAGTCTGGTCTAAATAGTTATAATTAATTTTTAAAAATCTCAAAAATTAATGGGCAAACCTAAAAAAAGCCTAGACTCCAACAATCCTTTGAGATTGACTTTATTTGATAATCTTCAAATTGAAATGAACGAATTATCATGTGAAATATATAATTGGTGATTCATTAAAAGAAAGAAATTTTAACAAGTGAGGTAGACAAATTATTGAATGCTAGGCTTGAGACAATCAAGTGAGAAAACTTTTAAGAAGTCAGTAACTTTGAAAAGTCAATTTCAAAGAAATAGATTCTAAAGTTAAGAAAATAAAAATAATTTTTTATATCAACTTAGAAAAAATGAGAGATAATTAGAGTAACAGTACTTTAATCTAAGATGTTGGAAAGTCTTTAAGGTTAGAGCATGAAACCCATATGAACATATAGATAATAGAACTTTAATGCGCATCTTGTTGACAAAAAAAAAAAAAAACTATTTACAAACCAATTATTGTCACATATAAATAATTCTATGAGGCTTTTTATTTGTCTAATAGCTTTTTTAATATTAATTGTGAAAAACATGTGTCTGAATGGATTAGATTTATAATGGTGTGACCATTAATCTTAAAAGCACCTATGAATTATACAAAGCCACCATAATTGACAATACACAAAATTCTAGAATCAACTAATAGTCGATACATCTATAAAAAAGAAATTAATAAATAACTATTAATGGATTAATTAATAAATAATTATTAATAGATTGAGTGTTAGTTATAATTATAGACACTTTAAAGAAATTATTATGGCTATTTAATCTCAATAGATTCTTTAATAAAGGAAAATTCTTTATTAGCTTTGATGAAATTACAAATTTGTAACATGTGTTATTTTGATAACTATACTCGTAAATTTTAAAAATATTATTACTATAATCTGGGTATAGTCACTCAAAATTATATGTCAGAATTATTACTTCCTAATTTATTAAAACCCTGGTGAAGTAATAATCATGACTTTTAATCTTCTCTTGAATGAAGATAAAGTTGATGATAGTTTAGGAGGAATGATACATTGACTAAGGTATACCATGATAAAAACATATACTAAAATCCAAGTATGCAAAATGCAAAACATTTTCCTTATTTGAATAAGATTTGTTATTTTTAGATTGAGTATGTTTATTAAAGGTACAATTGTCCATCAAGAAGTGAGAAAAGATCAAGAACAAGATATTCCTTTAAAAGAAAATGATTCAATAATACAGAAAAAAGAAAGATGTCAGGAAGAGATAGGAAGGAGAAGAAAAGTTTTAGTAAATCCACTAACTAATTACATGTTTGATATGATATAATCAAATATAATATAATATGATAAAAAATTTAATTTAATAATTTAACAAATTTACATTTTATTATAAGTAATTATATCGTACTAAACATATGATAAGAAAATAGATCTAACTATGTATATTGCCTATAAACATGAATAATTAAGATAGTTGAAAGTTACTTTCTTTCTTTTAGTTCAAAAACGTTAAAGCAAAAATATATAAGATTCAAAGGGCTCAAAATGAGTAATTTATGGGTAACTTTGAGCACTTCCTCATATAAACCAAGTTAACTATTCTGTAGCTGTGTGGATATAAATTCTATAGTTTGTTTACTGGGGCACCCCTTTCTTTTATCATTTTTTTTTATCTCTCTACTTTATCAGATAAAATTCATTATATAATGTAATATCTCTCGTATAAATATTTTTTTATTTGTTCTTCTTTTATCAGATAAATTCACTGTATAATATACTATATCTAGCAAATAATATATATATATTTTTTTTTTGTGTCTATCCTGCTTGACCATAAAATTTACTGATATTTTTTTAGTTGTCCCTGCTTTATCAGGTAAAATTCACCGTTTAATATGCTATCTCTAGCAAATAAATATTGTTTTTGTCTGTCCCTAATTTACCAGGGAAAATTCACTTTATAATGTATTATATTCAGCAAATAAAATTTTTTTGTATGTCCCTACTTTACCAGATGAAATTTATTGTATAATGTACTATCTCTAGTAAATAAATATTTCTTTTGTTTTGTCTCTGCTATATCAGACAAAATTCACTATATTTGGTACAAAAAAAATTTGCCAAACTTGGTCCAGGTGAGACAGCATTACAACTATGACACCTATTTTTTTAGTCTGTCTGTACTATAATAGAAAAATTCACCGTATAATGTACTATCAATAGCAAGTAAATTTTATTTTTGTACAGGACATCATTAATACATATATGCCTTACATTATGTTTGAAAAATTATGTAGAGAAAAGAAATAAAAAATAAATGTTGCCACACAAATAAAAATGGGCGGAACAAGCTTTTTGAAAGACCCAAAAGTTACAAGGATATTAAGGTAAATGATGTAAATCTATTTTACTTTCAAATATTATTACCATATTTATCTTTTTTTTTTTTTTTACTTTTCTAAATTTATTTTTTAAAACTTTGAAATTATATTTATCATCAATAATAAGTATAATAATTACTTTCCTTTTATTTTTTAAATATATTTATTGTAATTTTATAATACAATTTTTTAAGTTGTAGAAGAAACAAGTTATTATAAAAAATTAATCATAACATAACTTTATAAATTTTTTAAAATAATAAATTATTATAAAAATTAAAAAGTGATTTATTTAAAATTATTATATTAGAATGAAATTGGTGTTAGTTTAATTATTTCATAATATATAAGTTACAATACATTAATCTCTTGGAATTGAATTGGTAAAGTATTTAGTTTGGTGTATTTAATTAGTACCACTAAATAGATTAATTTTTAGAATTTTTTTAAAATATATACATTACTAATATTAAAGTTTTAAAAATAAAAAGTATAATATAATTAGGAATGAAAAATATTTTTATATTTAAATTTTGAGTAAAATAATCCAAAGATATCTAGTTTTTGAGTAAAATAATACATGAATATCCATCGATCTATTTTGATTCGATTTTAATAAAATCAAATTAACTAAATTTTAAATTTATAAATCAAATCATATTAAATTTTTCATGAATTGAACCAAATTTGATTCAATTCAGTTTGAAATAATTTTTTAAAACTTTTTAACATAAATCATATTGTTTTGATTATTTATTATTTTTTATCAAAATTATTTTGATTATTTATATATATATATATATATATATATATATATATTCATTATATATGTATATAGAGTATATTTCATTTAATTTTAAGTAAAAAAAAATATTTATATCATTACTTGAAAATTTTTATTAAAAAATTTAGTTAATTTGAATTTTATTTTTTTAAAGTTGAATTGAACTGAATTAGTCAAAAATTTTAAAGAAAAAACTAAACTAAATCAAATTATAAATTTGATAGAATTAAATTAAATCAATCAAATTGATCATATTTCTCTATTCAAACTAAATAGTTAACATTTTTAAAAAAATATAATTTTTAAAAATTTTAAATTTTTTAAAATTTAATAATTTTGATCCAGTTTTTAGTTTTAATCAGTCTTCTCTTTTGACTAATTTTTATTGATTAATTTTAATATTAAATTGAATCGAATCACTAGTTTATTCTCAAATTTTATTGTTTCAGTCTAAGATTACTTTATAGCACTTTTCTTTCACTAATATCCTACGTAATGAGTTTGATAATAAATGATTATTATGAAATAATTCATCTGATTCTGAAATATGTAATTTTTTTTAGCTAATATGTATGAAACATTACATATAAAATTATGAAATAATACTATTTAAATTCTATGAATTTTACTTTTATCTTAAAACAAAAAAGATGGAAAAATATGGTAATAATATTTAAAAGGAATGTGTTATCATCTATTATAAATATGCGTTATGCTACGTAATGAACTTACTAATAACAATGATAATTATGAAACAAATTATTTGATTATGAAATATGTATTTTTTATGTTATTATGTATGAAATAGCAAGGAAAAAATTATGAACCGAAAAAATTTAGCTTCAATTGAATTGTTTGGTCTCTTAAAAAAATAAAAAATATATAGTCACAATATTTGAAAGAAAATGTGGTAATATCTACTATAGATATGTGTTATCATAAGTAATGAGGTTGCTAATTACAATGATGATGTGAAACAATGTACCTAATTATAAAAATATGTTACTTTTTTATACTACTATGTATGAAATGATACAAAAAAAAAAAAAATGAACGAGGCAGTTAAACTTCTAATTATTTATATATCAAAACAAAAATTGAAGACCAAACTTAAATCAAGATATGCATCTACCGTCAGGTTAAGTATGTGAATGTTGTTATCTCAATTAATGAGCTTACTAATTAGAATGATAAATACAAAACAACGCATCTCATTATTAAATATGTGCCTTTTTTTTTTTGCTAGTGTGCATAATACATAACAAACAATGAAATGGGACAAATTTATGCTCTCTAGACTAAAAATAATGAAGCAAATAAAATATAATCATAATATTTGAAAAGAAATATGGTAAAACTTATTTTGGATATGAGAGTTATCTTAGGTAATCATATTACTAATTATAATGATGAATATGAATAGTGAATTTGATTATGAAATATATTGCCTTTTTTATGATATCAAGAACTTGAAATTGACTCTTTATTTTCATTGCCAAAATTGTGCAACACTTAACTTTTAACTTTATTAAATATAATTTTAATTTATATTTTCTTTTGAAATCTTTCTATTTTTTTTTTAATCTTACCCTTAATATAAGTATTTCATGTATCCAAATTTTATATCTAAATAATCGTGAAATTAATAATATTATAGTTTTTTAAAAAATTATGTTGTGGATTAAATTTGAATAATTATGTTGGTTAATTAGTTTATATACAACTCAATTTAATATTTTAATTTTCAGAAATTTTATTAAGTTACTAAATTAAAATTTAAAACAAACAATAAGCATTTCAACTTTTAATATATTGAAAACAGATGCATTAAACTATCATCTAGATAATATATATTGTCTAGATGATACTTATTGCATTTGTTTTTAACGTCAAATAATTTAAAAAATTTTACAAATATATGTTAATTATAAATTTATTATCTATTTAATGATTGTATTTCTTAAATCTATTAATCATATAATTTTATATAATAGAAGGATGATGTCTTCTCAAAAGAAAATATTAACATTTACAAATTTATTAATTATATCCAAAATGCACTCCGATTTTAATTAAAAATTTTGTCCCCTTTCATGGTCTTCTTCTAAGGTTGAGGCTATTGGTCTTCCATTGACAGAGTGTAGAAAGGAAGAAGAAGTACATAAATAGTGGGTAGAGTCCAAGTTAAGTAAAAAAAAAAAAAATGAAAAATTTATAATTTTCTCTGATTTTAATTACCTCTTTATTCTATAATTAATCTGATTGTTGAAATGTCATATCACTATCGTTTATGGCTAGTTGTATCGGACAATTAATTTATACATTCTACTGTCACGTCACATCTTTAATTTTTTGTTCAGTGGATGTAAATTCACATTTATTATTACAAATAGCTGTGCCAAATGTGTGGATGTAAATTCACATTTGTTCAGTGGGACCTCTTCTTTTTTTTACCGGTTTTTATTTTTTGTTTCACTCCAATTCAGATTTCACAGAATCTTCATCAACCGTTTCTCATTTGAAAAATGTTTTGTTTCTAAAATTTTGCAAAAGTTTTTTAAAAATATTTTGAATAAATTTCTATAATATAATAAAATTAAAAATTTATAAAAAATACTTAAAATGAAAAATTATTAAATAAAAAATAATATTAAAATAAAAATTAAAAAAATTATTAAATTTCTCAATAAAAAAAATAATGTCAAAATAAAATATAAAACTACAAAATTTCTAAATTATTTAGGATTAATTATTATTAAGAAATTATAAATATTTATTTTTTTATTCTAGAAAACTTGATTTATTATTTTTTAATTTTTAATATTTATTAATAATAAATTATGTTTGAAATAAATAATATTATTAAATATTTATATACAATATTAATATTTATAAATTTATTTATATTTTTAATATTTATTTTTATATTTTAATATTTATATATTTGTTTTTATATTTTTAATAATTTCACATTTTTCTTACATTTTTGTTTATTATATTTTCATAAATATCGTTTCGCCATTTTTATTTTCAAGTTTCAATTTTTCTCATTTGCGAGCAATAGACTTTGACAAGTGAAATTTATTGTCCAACGCAGTGTTTGCAAAGAAGGAAAATAAGATGAAGAAAAATAAGAGTGAAACATAAGGCAAAAACTCATTTTATCTTGCTTGAGAAAAGAGAGAAAATAAGAGTGGAAAACAAATATAGTTTATTTTTCACTTTTAATTTTCTCTCTAAAATGGAGACAAAATATGATAAATTGGAGAAATTTTTATAAAATTATAATTATATCCATTAAAAGAAAGTAGAATAGCAAGGGATGAGCAATAATTAGACCAAATCGAGCTGGTTCGGTTCAGTTTGATCTTTTAATAAAATCGATTTGGTTCAGTTATAATTTTAAAAAAATTATGGTTTCAGTTTTCAGTTATCCTTTAAAATACATGTAATTTAATTGAAACAAACTGAATTAAACCAAACTTTTATATATTTTGGTTCGGTTTGATTTATAAACATATAAATTTCGGTTTAATCAATTCGGTTAATTTGGTTTTTTCAAAAAATTTGATTCAGTTTAGTTTTAAGTTTAAAAACCTAATGATAGATTTTATTTAGTATTAACATTATATTTATCATTATATAAATTTTGATTTCATATAAAATCAATTAAAATATAAACTAATTATATTTTTTTTTAATCATTACACAAAACAATTATATATCCAATTGTTTTCTTGAATTAAAGGTAAAATAGAAAATATATGAAATAATATTTGTCTTTTCTTCCGTATTTTGCTTTCCAAACAATTGTTTTCTTGAATTAACAAATTTCTTTCCTTTTATATCTTATTTTTCAAATAAGGGAAAATAAAGTCATTTTCTTTTTTCTTATTTTTATTCAAACATGAGGAGAGAAAATAAAATTTATTTTATCTCCTTGTTTTCTTTTCTCCCTACATAAGTCTTTAATAGTGATAAAATATCGATCATCCTCTTTTGATTTAATCATATTTATTATATGATTTAGTCTATATCACACTATAACTTTATATTGAATAGGAATTTTTGCAATTGATAAAAATATAAATTTTTTAAATCATGATAAAGTAATATTATAATTTTAAAATTGAATCCACGTATTATTGTTAATGTTGTCCTTTGGCACTAAGAAGGGGGATTACATTAGTGTATAAAAATTTCAAAAACAAAGAAGAGAGAAAGAAGAATGAGTAGAATGGAAACAACGATTTATAGTGGTTCGGGTATAATCGACCCTACGTCCACTCCCCAATTTACCAATTGGACATTCACTATCTCAAGGTGTTTTCAAGTTCACACCCTACTTGTACAACTTTGTGTTTTGATGGCTCACACACAACTTTATAACAATGTGTTTTTCGGCTAACACACAACCTTACAACAATGTTTTTTTTCGGCTAATACACAACCTTACAACAATGTGTTTTTATGCTAACACATAACCTTAAGTGTTTCACTAGTCTCACACTTAAATCTATCTTGAAGTGTTTTTGCACGCTCACACTACAACCTTACAACTTGGTGTTTAATGCTCACACTTAACACTTACAATTTCATAAAGAAAATTGAAGAAAATGAGTAGCAAAGATTGAGAGCTTTAATGACTTGTAATAAATTTCTTAGGAACCTTATTTATGGCTGTTTGGTGGAGTATTTATACCCAACCTTCACCAAAGAGACGTTGCAGATCATAACTCATCAAATCTTTGAGACATGCTTGACAAATTATGCATTAAATACTTGATAGTCTCAATTCGCGGTCACTACTACTCATTAGCAGTCGCGAAATCCAAATTTCTAAAGAAAAATCTCGTTTGTGTCTAACAGCTAGTCCATGTGGCAGCTTTTGATTAGTTCACCAGGAAAATATAGTCGTTGCCTTTTACCTACTTTCAGAAGTCGCGGTTGCGAGCTTTCTTGTATAGGACGCGAATTCGTCTGCCAAAAATGGTTATCTTTTTCTTCACGATTCGCGATCGCTACCAACAAGATGCCTCTGCGAAATTTGACTTCCAACGTTCTGCTGGAACACGTGTCATGCTGTGGCTGTGAACTTACTTCCTTCTTGAGTCACTTCAAAATTCGCGGTCGCAACTAGGGCGTGACACACACCGCGATTTCGTTTGTCAATTTTGGACTCCTTCATTTGGATGAATCGCGATCGAGAATAGCTCTGCGATTTCGCCTGTCTGCTTTCTAGCAATGCTTTTTTACAGATCACGGTCACGAATACAAAGTAGCGGTCGCGATTTAAAAGTCACTTTTCATTCTTGAAAATTTTTGAGCTATATCCAACTTCCAATTTAGATAAAACCTAAAGGCTGCAAAACAATACTTATTTGAAACATTAGACATTATCAATCTCCTTTGTTAATATCAAAAGAGGTCCAAGACTTAGGGTTAACTACCTTAATCCAACAGTTAATAATAAGAAATTTTATTCTGTAGAATAAATTTATAATGAATTGAAGTTATTTTATTTTTTTTGATTTAAAATCAATATAAAGTGAATTTAAATTATAAAATTAGTAACATAATTTTATCTAAAATTTTTATTTGAAATTAATTCTGTCAAAATTTTATGGCCTTTTTTAGTTAGTGTCTTTTTAGTTTCGCATTTACCAATTGATGTTCAGTGATTGAATATTAAAATATTGAAAAATAATATTTGATAAATATTAGCATTTAACATTTAATTTTAAAATTAATGTTCAATATTTAAAAAATATAACTCAATGTATAAATATTTTTTTTAACATTTAAAATATCAAAAACTAATGTTAGATTTTTTGTAGTATTAACATTATATTTATCATGATATAAATTTTTATTTCATAGAAAATCAATTAAATTATAAAATAATTATTTTTTTTATCATTATAAAATACAATTATATATCCAAATGTTTTCTTGAAAAAAGGATAAAATTGAAAATATATGAAATAATATTCTCATTTCCTTTCATATTTTACTTTTCAAATAAGGGAAAATAAATTTATTTTTCTTCCCTCCCTTTTTATCTAAATACGAAGAAGGAAAATAAAATTTATTTTTCCTCATTATTTTATTTTCTATTTGCATCATTTTCCCAAACATAATGTAATGTACTATCTACAGCAAATAAACATTTTTTTATGGTTTATGACATCATTAATACATACATACTTCAATGGATCGGAAGGAAAACCCTGAGCTTCTTGATCTATAAATAAACGAAAATGAGACTATTTTGAGCACGTAGAACACAGCTGTCAACACTCTATTGCCAACTAAATAGAAAACCGAGCATACAGCCATTATCCCAAGTCCATTGATTGATCGATTCTCAATAAGGTATGTTACAAGATTATATGCGTCCTCTAATCAGATATTCAAAATTTTATAATATTTTTTTAATATTTAGTTTTGATATATTAAAAAAATATTAGTTGATTAACCAAGAGTTGATATAGTATTAGGTGGTCACAAAATGAAGATTATTATAAAGGAATCAGCTATGGTATGTCCAGTTGAAGATTTGCCCAGTGAACATCTATGGCTATCTAACATAGACCAGCTGTGCGCTATAAACGTTATGCCTACCGTGTATTTCTATAAGACAAATGACTCTACCAATCCGTTTCAAGTTAAAGTGCTGAAGGAGGCTTTGAGCAAAGTTCTTGTAGCATTCTATCCTGTGGCAGGGAGATTGGAAAGGGACGACAAGGGTAGATTTCAAATAGATTGCAATGGAGAGGGAGTATTGTTCATAGAGGCTGAAACAGACTCTACAATACAAGATCTTGGTGACTTGATGCTTAATGAGGAAATTCCACAACTTATTCCAACAGCTGATTATTCAAATGACATATCTTCGTTTCCACTTCTTGTTATACAGGTACCACTGGCAGTATTTTGTTCATTCTATATATATATATATATATATATATATATAAAACCATTGATGAAATTAGAAATTGTTTTCAGGATGTTCATTATCTAGATGAGAGAAAAGGTTGACGAGAAAAGAAGGAAAAATCTGTTTAGGTGGGAGAGAGGCAGAGGGAGGAAACTGTTGTCGAGAGAAAGGAGGGATCTCTTGTATAAGAGAGGGTGTTTATATTTTTTTAGTGAATCACAACGGCGCAATTCCACTAAATAAAACAATACCATTTTTATTGGATTCAAAAAATAAATTTGAAAGGAGCTTCTCTTATTATTATTATTATTTTTTATCTATTGTCAGTCAAGCCAACAAGGACTAAAAAGTTTCTCCTCTAGCTCCGTCATCACTAACTAAAAAGAGTTTCAATCTATGTTTCGCCACTATATATAACATTCGATATGAACTAAGTTAGAGATAAATTCAAAGTTATAAAAAATAAAAGAGACTAGCAAAAAGCTATTTTTGAAAAAAGAAAAACATCACAAAAATTTCAAAATCTATCGTATTTGAATTTATCGTATTTGAAACTGTTATTTTGTCACATTGAAAATTATTATATTTGAAATGATCGTATTTGAACTTGTGATAGTTTCATTCGTATAACTGATTTTTTTTTATTAAACTTCTCTATATATGCTTGGTAGGTAACTTCATTTTCATGTGGTGGAGTGTCTCTTGGACTTCGACTTCATCACATACTGGCTGATGGTGCTGGGGCTCTCCATTTCATCTACACATGGTTTAATCTAGCACATGGCCTTCCCATTAGCATCCCACCATTCATTGATCGAACCATTCTCCGCAGCCAAGTCCCACCAACCCCCAAATTTAAACACATCGAATATGAAGAGGGACCTATCATCAACACTTCAACCAAAAACCATGAACCCGAAACAAATTCTGTTCAAACTCTTAAGATCACACCCCAACAGCTAAGTACTTTAAAGACTAAGGTAAAGAGCGATAATCTTGTCGAAATATTTAAGTGCACTACCTACGAGATACTAGCTGCACATATATGGCGTTGCGCATGCAAAGCACGTGACTTGCCCAATGATCAAGCAACCAAGTTATATATGACGGTGGATGGTAGATCAAGATTGCATCCACCGCTTCCACCTGGATACTTTGGAAATGCTATTTTCAGGGCAACCCCAATGGCTTTAGCTGGTGAACTGCTATTAGAACCTTTAAAGGACACTGTGGAAAGAATTCAAAAGGCGATCAGACGAATGGATAATGAGTATCTGAGATCAGCTATTGATTACCTGGAAATAACTGATGCCATGAATTCAATGATGCGTAGCGACACGCAGTTTTATCAGTGCCCAAACATCAATATCGTGAGTTGGATGAGGCTACCTTTCTATGATGCTGATTTTGGGATGGGAAAACCAATATGTTTGAGGCCTGCAAGACAACTTGAAGGCAAGGCATACATACTGCCATATCCAAGCGATGATGGGAGTTGGGCATTGAACATTTGCCTAGAGACAAATCACATGCAATCCTTTCCAAAGTTGTTTTATGAATTCTGATTTGGAGTTATTATGTTAATGTTGGAACCGTATTCTGTTTATTAGTCTTGTTGCATTGGGTATGTTAGCAATAATGGAGAGTGGGAAATGGTTTGTGATAAGATGGAAGGAAAATGCTAGCAAGGGTAATTTCTCAACATTCTCTTCAATATTTTCTATTTGATTAGTCATATTACTATTATATTAGATAATTTATTAGAATAAAATTTATTTATTATATTAGATAACATGTTGTAATAAATAAAAAGAAAATTTACATTTAAACATAATGATTTTATATAATTTAAAATATTAAATTTTTAAACGATGATGTTGACATTTAGCTGAAGAATATTAAAAGCTAGTGTTGATAAATAACAATTCCTAATATTCTTCTAAATAGAAAAAGTGGTGTTCTAATATTTTGTTACGGGATAAAGATTCTAACTGATCAAACTGCTACTCAAACTCCTATCCTTTCAGATGATAACAATCACGGTTAATTTACGCAAGTAAGCTTGTATTATAGGTTTCATTTGCTTCCAAATAAAATAATTTATTAACAAAAAATATTTTTTAAAGAGAAAAATAATTTTTGAGAAATATATTTTTATTATTTAAAATATATGAAAATTTAGATTATAAACACTTTATATTTATATTATTTATTATTTAATACAAAACAATATATTAAAATTATTTTTTTAAATCTCACTTATCACTCATGATCATCACCAACCGACAATGATTTATGATCAACATTAATAGTCAAGAATGATTACTGATAATAAATACATGTATGTATATATAATTTATTTTTTATTTAGATGAATTTATCAAAATTTAAAAAATGATTTAATTTTTTATTAACTAGAAAAATATTTTTTATTGATTAATTTTTCTAATCACACATAATATAATAATGATTAAAATATTTTTTAAAAAAATATTTTCTAACAGAGTTGGTTAATAAAATTTGTTTGAAGTTGCTGACGTAGAGAGACAAGATAGAAGACAATACGTATAATTGACTCTAGCAATTATTCAGAATAAAATATATTTATTGTCTCATTAATATAATTAAGAGTATAAATAAAAAATACATAAATTGACAAAACATTTAATATATTTTTTAAAATAATATGTAAATTAAAATGCGATAATCTTTTTGGAACAAAGAAAATAACACAAATAAGAGAAATATTAGGATACCCTTAGCTCATCAGTGTGCCAAGAATAATAGCATATGTTATAGCGGTTGAATAGTGATGAAAATAAAAAAAATGACACAATAAAAAATAAAAAAGAAAGGTGATTGATTAAGGTGATAAAAAGTAAAATATTTGTATGGACCTTTGCATAAAATTTTACTAACAAATAAATTATAAATAGAGATTTCAATGTGGACATTAATGTAATATCTGAAATGACCCTTGAATTTTTTTTTTTTTTTGCTAAAAATAAGTCTGAAATACAAATATTAAAATAATAATAGAAATGATCAAGTAAAAAATAAAATGTAATGCACGCTCACACAATAATTTATGTATATTCATGTAATAATTATTTATTAGAAAATAATAATTAAATAAAATACATGAATATAAAATTAAGAGATTGGAATGTTAATAAAATAATATATATAGAATAATATTAGTATAAAAGTGTAATAATGTTAGGAATAGCATATTTACAAATGTTTGTATTAGTATATAGTACTAAAATAATATTGTTTATTTTATATACATGTAGACTAATATCTTAGTATCTAATTGTAATTTTTTTTGTATTTGTTATCTTCAAAGTACTAAGTTCTTGATTTAATAGAACAAATATTAAGACTAATTAAATAAAAAATTATTTAGGGTTATGAATAGAAAGTGACAGTAAGTTATGATATATAAAATGCAACATACTCTACTTATACTATTGTATTTAGATGTATAATTTTTAACCTGACTTGAAAATTCGGGTGAAAAAGATGATTTAAATCTGGATAAATTCGAGATGACTTGAAAATTTTTGGGTCTGATAAGGGTAAAAACTGATCCAAATGTGTCAACTAATAACTCGACCCAATTAACCTGAAAACAATATGAAAAAGAAAATTTTTGTTACTAAATTTGAGAAATATTTAGATTGTGTAATCAAATTTAAATTCAACTTCAAATTCAGATTTAATATTAGTTTTAATTTTAATTTTATTTAAAATATAATAATATTTTATATTTTTATTTAAAATATTTAAATATTTTAAAATTATAATTTAAAATATAAAAATTAATTTTTTAAAAAAGAGAGAATTTTTTTTTAAAAAAATAAGAGATTGAGAGATTTTATGAATTATAAATTTAAATCTTAAAATTTTTTAATGTTTAAATTTAAATATATGTATATAACAAATTTAAGTAAGCAAAAATAGGATTAAATTGAATAAAAATAAAAGAATCATATGAATTAAGCTCTAAATTTAATTTTAGATTTGATTGAACTAATTAAAAAAGTATAAAAGTCAAATGAGTTTAAATATGTATTTTACTAAATTTTGATTTCGATTTAAGGTATGATTAAATTCAATTCGTTAAATTCTGATATAATTGAATCAATTATAAGTTTTTGATACAACTATAAGAAAGTTTGTTTATTATGACAAAAACTTTATGATGAAATCAGTATTGTCATAATATGTTGTTTTATCGTGACAAAGTAAAAATTTATCACAATTTTCATGAAAATTGATCAACTTGTGATAAAATGAAAATTTGAAAAATGTTTTTATCAAAATAAACAAACATAATGGAAATATATCATAATATTTTATCATAAAATCATGGTGCTAAATTTTTTGCTATAAAATTATAAATAATGAGAAATTGATTTTATCATAATAGTCTTTTCATCAATATATTTAATTAATCAATAAATTAGTATAAAATTATTTTGTCATCATAAATAATTATTTATAGTGATAAATATTTTATCACAATATATAAAAATAGAAAGACACCAAATTTTAATGTAAAAAAAAAATTTCATTAAAAATTTGGCGTCAAAATGAAAACTATATATAATGAGAAACTAATTTTGACGTAATAATGCTTTTTTTCATTACATTTAGTTATTAAGATATTATTATTATTTTATCATAATAACTACATTTTTATTTCAACAGAACTTGTCATAATAAATGAAAAAAAATATACATATGCCAAATTTTGATATATCAATTTCATTTTTTTTATAACATTCAATATAAAAATTAAAATACAAATTAAGTATATAAAATTACTTTTTATTAGCATAAAATTTTGTATATTCTTAAAATGTTGAATAATATATTATATATCTAATAATTTTTTAATATTAAATTAATTTTTTATATATAAATAAATTATTGATATTCTTTATTATTTGAAGGTGATGTTTTGAATTTTTATTGTACTTTAAATTGTAAATTGATGAATACTATATTTCATCTCTAAATTTATAATTGAATAAATTATAATTATTTTGAGTTTGAACAATAACTTAGTGTTTCATATTTTTTATTTTATTATTTGTTTCTTTTTTAATAGTTTTATTTTGAATAATAATTGTTGATTATATAAGAGTCAATGAGCACTATAAATACTACAATATGATAAAATTAAATGATTTAAAGTCAACATTGTGATAATTAATTGGCTTTAGAATAATATGAACAACTATATTTCAAAACTCTACAATTAAATGTACTAACTGTGGAGAAATTCAAAGATAAGTGACCACTGAAAAACGTCGGGTGACCACTGAGAAGCACAATAATCCACATAGTTTCAACATCAAAGTAGGCTAACGCCTAAAATCATGTCAACTACCACTATGTGTCGAAACTATAAAGTCAAGTGATGAGTTAAAAGTGTGATATATTATGTCAAAATGGTTATGGATTTTGTAACAAATTTATTTGCCATAAAATTTTTATTATCACTATAATGATTTTTAATTTTGTGATAAATTTATTTGTCAAAAAGAATTTTGTCGTTATAAATATATTTTATGGTGATAAATATATCCATCACAGAAGCTATATACCATTGTGACTTGTCACGATATACATATTTAAGAGGAGGTTGTTTTGATGAATATGATGATAAATCAATTTTATTACGATATATTTACAACGACAAATTTAATATATATTGTGACAAATTATTTTGTCGCAAGACACTAAATTTCTTATAGTGAGCAATGAGAAAATATTATATAAATAATAAAAAAATTCAATGAACATTTAAAAATTGAATAACAAATGATTTGACCCAAAATTTCATTTTTAAGAGTAAACCCGAAAGCTGTGCAAACCTAATGGGTGATCCAAACTCATCCGAAACTTGAGCGATTCGAACTTGACTTAATTTGAAAACTCATCAACCCGAAAAATGATATCCAGTCCGAAATGATCATATCGAACATGTTTGCCACCTGTAATTGTATTTGTATCCTCAAACATGTTGTATTGATTCCATTTGTGTCCTCCATTGTGTGTACTTGATCTAGGTGTATTAGAAGTTCCAATCGAGGTAGGTGGTATAGAAATTATTTATAAGATAGACTTACTCGAAAATGTTTGTAATCGATGGTGGCGATAAGATAGGAGGAAGATGAATGAGATGGGTGGGAAGGAGGAGTAAAAGAGAAATCAATTTTTGAAGGATTTTGTATGGTTTGGAATCTAGGTTTATGAAACTACGATAACTGAAGTTATTTTAAGAATGTATTTTTCATATTTTTATGGATCATATGTAGATAATTATGAATTGTAATAATTTAATGATAAGTATACATAGATGATTTAATGTGTGTGTGCCTATATATATATATATATATATAAAATAAGGAAAGGATTGTAAGTTAAAGAGATTATTATTTTAATTAATGGTAAGCTATTTATTATGAAATATGTTGAAAAAGTTTTGTTTAATGAATGTTTTATATATAAGAAAGAAAAGTTGAATGATATGTGATGATATGTAATATGTTTAACATTAGTGTGTGTGTGTGTGTGTGTGTGTGTCTATATATATATATATATATATATATATATATATATATGACAAGGAAAGAATTTAAAGCTATGAAATTAATTTTGTAAAAATGAAGTTTATGGAGATGTTAGAAAATTATGAAAAATACATTAAGGTAATATGAATATATGAGTTTGATGATTTTAATGTTAATAATATTATGAGAATTAACTACATTAAGTGAATATTGAAGAAATTTATAAAATTAATATAGTTAACATTATTATATGATTTAAATGATTGTAATGGTAAATATATTGTGTGAATAAATTATGTTAAAAATATATTTAAGGAATTTAATTAATAAAATATTAAGGATATTAAGTTATTTAAATTTATTTGAGTTATTGCTTAAGTTGATATAATTATAAAATATTATGTGAAAGTATTTAATTTATAATGATTCAATTTAGAGCATTTAATTATGAGAAAAAAGACATGTATTTGATAAGAATTTTTATTAATTTTGAGAAGGTAAATTATTTAGGAGAAATATTTTATGTCATGAAAAGTAATTATTTATGGATGATTTATTATTTAATGCAAGTAAAATTCAAAGATAGTTATTGATAGTATTCGTCTAACCGAACACCATTACTTAGGACACATGCCCTCAAAATGAAAAGTATTTGCCCTTGAAAGAGTTAACATCGTGTAACTAAACACCAAACAACGTTCAAAAATTTTCACTAGCTGACAAGGATCGGCGAAAAACGGTTACACCCGCAACGTTCAGATAACGAAAGACAGTTATGCAATATATACTTTTTTGAGTATCTCAGAATAATAAGAAAAAACAAAACTAATATTTTTTTTAGCATGTCTATGAAGAATCTAGAACCAATAAGAGTATAAGTAATCATTTCCTCTACAATCAAGGTACATTTTTGCTAGGATTTTATATTATTTACTCTCACTCACAAGTTTTTTAAGCTTTCAGAACTCTTATACTAACTTAAGCATAAAAGTGGTTGTGGAGGACACAGTCCCTGAAGGTTACTTTTGTTTACCCATTGGATAGGTCAATTACCTTCTTCGATAATCAAAGGACCATCAATCGGCACCGTCTATGGGAAGTCAAATCTTTTCCTATTGTTTCATTGATTATTTTCTTTAAAGCTTCCACCTTTACGTCTTTAAACACATATCTCTCATAAAAACAAAACTTTTGTCTTTGATCCAAAGCGAGCAATGACTCTTCACACTAGAAATAACCCTATCCCTTTTCTTCCAACTCATGAGGAAGAAAATGGATCTTCAAACATAGCACCAGCCACCAATGTGCGTATTAATGTCATTAATGTAGCAATTGCTACAAATGAAGCATTAACATAATTTCAGGAAACTTTAGCAAGAACCATGCAGACTGCCATAGAAAACTTTAATCAACAGATAACTAGGGCTTTGAGTGTAAATCTAATAGCTCTTAACGTATAACAACCCAGGGAAAACCTTAGAGAACATAATGGAAAGCCACATCCTTAATTGTTAGATCCTCAATGTTCCAAAACCAGGCAAGCAGTAAATAAGGATGAGACCACTACTAGATTTGGCCAAAAGGTAATCAACACCACCATGGATAATAAAGTTGATTCCCAAACAGAGCACTCGAAAGCCAAGTCATGCTCTATTAAAAAAATGCTTAGAAGCTTCGCCTCTAGCGTGAGAGATCATCGAGGAAAAGTTTCTTCACAAATGGAAACTTCCAATGCTAGAAATGTATAATGGAATGGGAGATCCATGTACCTATTTTTCAACCTTCTGAACCACTATGCTGTTTAATGATATTTTTGATGTCATACTCTGTATCCCTACTACTATCATATAAACAACACAAAGGTGGTACCTTCAACTACCTCATAACTCTATTCATTCTTTTAAAGAGTTAGGACATGTTTTCTCTCAAGCTTCAACACTAACATCCTTCGCAAGAGGAAAACAAGTTTATTAAGGTTTTGCAGGCAAAAAGAAGGTGAAACCCTTCGGGAGTACATCAACAAATTCAACAAAAAAGCCATAGAGATAGAGACAATTAATGTTGAAATAGAGGTAGAGGCCATGATAAGTGGAACCACATTCGATAGACTGAGGGACAAGCTCCATCTAAAGACCATTGATTCTTACTTTGAGCTAATAGTTATAGCTTAGAGGTACATTAAACTAGACAAAGAAAAATAGAGGAAAGGAAGAACGTAGAACGGTGGAACAAAAAAAAAACTCAAGAAAGGAGAACAAATGATTCCTACTGCCAAATGCTATAGAATTATACTCCTTCCTCCACCCGAGTGAAGAGCAGTGCATACATGCATTTCATACCATTAAATGACATTGGAGATAATATTCTACTCTGCACTAAACAAATGGTACTAATATATAGTACCCTCAAAGGCTAAATCCTGATAGGGCTGTCAAGAGAGACAAAACTTTATTTTGCAGGTTTCATAAAGATCATGGACATGAAACCGTTCAATGTTGGAACCTAAAGGAAGAAGTCGAAAGAATCATACACATCGAAACACTTAGAAAGTTTATCAAAGACACTAAGGAAAAGAGACTTAAAAATGAAGATCAAGAGCCAAGAACAAAGGAATGCCCTAATAAAAAAATAACATGTGTGATTAATATGATCATGGGAGGAGACTAACATAGCACAACAAATAAAAAATGGTCACGTTCGAACATTTTCCTCATCAGTACTCATCAAAACCTCCTAACAGCTACATTTGGCCCAGAAGATGAAGTACACATTGATGCCCCTCACAATGACGCCTTAGTTGTGGAGGGTATCCTAAATGAATACTTTGTTAAAAGATTTTTGGTTGATGGGGCGCGACTAATGCTATCACTGAACAAGCCTACAAGGCGATGGGGGGAATGCTGATGGACCTTAGAAGAATAGGCAAGCCACTTGTAGGGTTAGGTGGAAAGTAACTACAATCCATCGGGACAACTCACTTAATGGTAGAAATAATGGAAATTATTTGAGGGTCCTTTATTCCTCGTCTTGGCATAATAAAATGTAATTGGCATAGTACAATGTAATGTGGTCCTATAATGGAAAAAAATGATGGGTGGGCTGCGCGAGTTCTTATATCATAAATCCTTATTCATATAGTAATATAGATTAGGGTCCATCACATGTAAGAAAAAAAATGGTTGTCTCCATATTAACATCTGTTATACTCAGTTAATAAACAACACAACAAATCACACATATTAATGCTGGGTTCATTTTTTTTTTAATAAAGTGTAGTTTCATTTTGGTATACACTGTAGGTTTATTAGTAATAAACTATAGATTCATTCATTATCCAAACTTCTATATGATGATTTTATGGATTTAATATGAACTATAAGTTTATTTGGTATAAATTGCAGATTAATTATTAATAAACTATAAATTCATTTTTTTTATAAAGTGTATGTTTATTTTTTTGTAAATTGTAGGTTCGTTTTTTATAAAGTGTAGATTTATTTAGTATACCAGAAGCACCATTCACATTACCAACTGTAATACAATAAAAATATAATTAAAAATTAGACTAATATAATGATTTATAATTTTTAATGACGAATATAAATATCTCCAATATATTACATCAAATTAAAGACAAATGATAATAAATTTATATAGATGAAACTTTTGAACTTATACTTTACTTACAATGAATCTACACTATATAAAAAAATGAATTTGTACCTTATAAAAAATGAATCTCATAAACAACAATAATGAACCTAGAATTTCAATTAAGGAAACTTATGTACATTATTCATAAACTAAACAAAAAAAATTAAACACATAAAAATAGAATAAAAAACACAAAAAATACAAAAATGTTGGACTAGGTTGGTCAAACCAAGGTCAAAGGTCTCTTTAGATCTTGACAATGTAGATTGATAAGTTCTAACATATTGTTTAAGTGTTGATTTTGTAGTTTTTAAGATAAGTTTGCATTAGAAGTTGGATGAAATTCTAAATCTCAAACATTGTGTAAGAAATACCAATTCGCAGTCAAGAACTTGAAAATCGCGACTGCGACCTTGCAATAAGAATCAATGAACTTGAACTAGATGAATTCATGGAGCAAATCGCAGCCACAACCTTACCAAGAAAGACATGATTTTTATATAGTTTGATTCGCAGCGACTTCGCATTCCCAGTTGCAACCACGACTTTTGTAGTTATATGGAGGAAACCAAGTCTGCAACCAAAGCTTGTCAAGTGTCCAAGATAACCGTTGACATATCAAAATTTGTGAGAGTAAAAAAGCTTTCAAGACCGTGACCTATTGAAGGACTTTCTCCTTACCAAACAGAAGAATTTGCAATCACTGTCGCGTCCAAAAGGAACTTTAATCACGACCATAACTTTTGATTAGTTGAAAGAATGCAATGACTATTTCTCTTTGAAAACCAATAACAACATGCCACGTGGACTAACTGTTAAATACAAAGGGGTTTCTCCACCGTTATCTTAGTCCGTCTAGTGCAAAATAGAAATTTGCGATTGCGAAATACCAGTCATGATCTCGAAACTAGTCTGACAGACATTTAATGCAAAATCTGTCTAGCTTACCTTAGAGATTTAGATATATTTTCTTTGTAACATCTCTTTGGTGGTTATTGCCTATAAATACTCAACCAAACATATATGAATGCAAGAGAATAACATTGAATATAACTAAACTCTTGCAATTTTGTTTCTCAACCTTAAATTTTTTGTATGTGAATTGATATTATTGGGTGTAAAACATTAAAAACCATTGTAATTGGGTTTGAAAGTTAACCTAGATTATAAAACTCTTGTATAGATCAAGTGCAAGTCTTTGGGAAAACACTTGAGAGGTTTTCTTATGTGAGTCTTAAAACACAAATTGTAAGGTTGTGTGTGAGCCATAAAACACAAAGTGTACAAGTTTGATATGACTTGAAAACACCATTTAGAGATAGTAGAACACTCAATTGTGAAAAATTAAGAAGTGAACATAGGGTTCATTAACACTCGAACCAGTATAAAACATTGTGTGTTCATCTCTTTTTCTTCTCCTTCAATCTCCCAAATTCAATATCTTCCCTCCAAATTTTTAAATTGTTACTAATTCAACCCCCTTTTTGGTGCTTAAGGGCCAACAATGAACCTATAAAAAATGAACCTCATAAGCAACAATAATGAACCTAGAATTTTAGCTAATGAAACTTATGTACATTATTCATAAATTGAACAAAAAGAATCAAACGCATAAAAATAAAATAAAAAACACAAAAATATAAAAAAATTAACAACTAAAGATTAAAATAATAAAAAAATAGATAATTCATAACAAAAACAATTGAAAATGAACAATATAATCAACAAATAATCACATAACAAATCAACAATTTCATTCTCAGAAACTTTATCAATTGATTGCAGATAATTCAAAAACAATTAATCGAATAACATATAATAAAGAACAAAAAAATAAAACAAGAAGGAGAATGAGAACCACAAAAACAAAGATTCACAAAAACAAAATCTAACTATAACCCTCGTTAACGTCTGTTAATAGCAGTCAATGAATTTGAAAACTCACATATGTTAATCTTTCAAAAAAAAAAACATTTATAACGCACTATATCAGTAAATGACACACTAAGTATCATAGACAGGGGTCTCTGTTATAATGTGTTGGCTTATGTTTATATATATATATATATATATCTATTTGAGAAAACGCTTATACTGCAAGTTGGATACTCTTAATTAATGATCAATTTTTTGAGATAAAATTTTGACTGTTAGTTTGATTTTATTTTTTAATGTAAAATCATTATGAAAAATATCAGATTTATTTATATCGAATTAGATTTTTTCTTTTATATCAAATTATAAACATTTTTAAAAATTGATCAATTAATAATATATATATATATATATATATATATATATATATATATATATATATATATATATGATAGTATAATATCTAAATGGATATGTAAAATAAATTATATATAAAAATATACAATGATGCGATTTTGATAAAATTGATTTTGATTTATTGAATGCAATTTAAAATGGTGCATTTTCCATTAGTTCATAATCAATTTGATTATTTATTATATGTGAGCTTAATTATTTTTATTAAAGTTTATTAATAGCAGAATTATACTTTATAATTAATTTTTAGAGAATTATATTTTAAAAATTAATTTTTAGAAAATTAAATTATTTCCAATAGTAATAATAATAATAATAATAATAATAATAATAATAATAATAATAATAAACATAGCAAATATTTATTAAAAATGATTTAAAATTATTGGGACATCCATAATATTCATACTCACAAATTAAGAAAATATTACAAATATAAAATTAATTATATTTTTTATTTGTTATTCAATTGACATAACAAAAATAAAACAAAAAAATAATACATATAAATAAAATACTACAAAATAAATATACATGAGTCAAAAATATTCTTTGTTTAGAAAGCAACATAAGGAAGAAAAGGAAAATATTATTTCATATATTTTCTATTTTACCCTTTATTTAAAAAATTAATTTAAAACGAATTAGAGAAAACAAAAAATTATGGGTAAATTTTATACAAATTCCTTCAATCTCCCATATTTTCTCTTCATTTTGAAAAGAAAATAAAGGAGGTAAAATAGTATTTATTTTCTTTTCCCATTTTATTTTCTTTTCTTTTACAAACAAGAAAAAATATTTTTCCTCCGATATTTTTCACTCTTATTTTCCTCCCCTCCAAATATATTGGAAGGAAAACCCTGAGTTTCTTGATATATAAATAAATGGGACTATTTTGAGCACGTAGCACACGGCTGTATTACCAACTAAATAGAAAACCGAGCATACAGTCTCTTCTCATATTCTCCAGCACCATTATCCCAAGTCCATGGATCAAATCTCAATAAGGTATGTCACAATATTATATGCTTCCATAGAAAGTATGTACACTGAGGAACCATTCAGTAGGTATTTGTATTGAAAAAGATTTTAAATATATTTTATAACTTTCAAATTAGAGGTATTATGATCAATTGAAGGACCTATAAAAATAGTTATATGAATTTTTATTTATAATAATAATTAATCAAGGACGAAAATTCAGTGATAGAATATTCATGTTATAATAATTCATAAGATCAGATATTCAAATTTTTATAATATTTTTTAATATTTAGTTTTTGATATATTAAAAAAAGATTAATTGATTAACCAAGAGTTGATATAATGTTAGGTGGTCATATTTTAATTATATGATCTTGTACATAATTATAGAACACCAAACATATTTTACTGAACGGAAACAAATTTACGTACCTGTCTCCGCGTTGAATCCCAAATTACTTTGAGTCATAATCCCGAACGCTGAAATAAAACACTTAGAAAAATTCGTCAGAACTGTTGAAAACGGAAAGCTAGATCTTCCTCTCCTTGACCTTCGCGAAGACGGCTACAATGGGTATAGCAACTAGGGTTTTCTGTATGAAGGCAGGAGAGGGGACCTAGCCTATTTATAATAATTTTAACAGACCCACCCATCACAGGTCCATGTTAAAATAGACTTACATTGACCGTCTTCCATATCAGCCCACAAAAGATGTCACAAGCCCATAACGACATTGATCACATTTTAATTGGGCTTACCCACAATCAATAAACTATATCATTCAGTCCGTTTTAATAAATAATTAAAACTAATCCATAATTAATATTAGCCCACATAAAAATATTTCCAACATTTTATTTATGAATTTTTTTTATAATATAAATAAGAGCTAATAAAGTTAAATATTTAGATTCAATTGTCAACTTCTCTTAACCTTAAAATTGAATGTTAAATCAATGAAATAAAATATATTCTAATTAGTTTATACCTATTAACTTTTTCTTTAAAAAAATCTCAACAGAGTAAAGTTAATTTACCTACATTTATACTTTGTTTCATGTATTTTAATTATTTCTATTAAATTTTTCATTTTAATATCTAAAATATTTGAAGCAAGAATAGATCCGCTTGTTATTTTACAGTTTTGCTTGTTTTTTTATAATTCTGATGAGAGTTTTTTATTCTTATTTTATGAAAGTGTGGTTTCTCTTATATAGAAGTTATTATTATCTTATTATGAGATTGATTGATAATATTGTTGAATCGATTGATCAGTTTTTATATTAATTCAACTTGACTCATTTGAAGACAAAAAATATCAAGTTGTGGCTTGGTATGACAATTGAGTGAAACGTATTTTCTACTGTTATGCAATGTTTAATGTTCTGTCAACATAGTTGTAATTCTACAAAAAGAAGATCATTGCTTTTTGAATCCTATTCAACATATTTAGTACCAATATAATTTGTTATAGATTGTAAGTTTTAATTTTATATGTGTTGATACTCTTATATTTGATATTTGATGAATGAGAATTATTCATTTTTATCTAAAAAGAAAAATTTGCACATAGTGGCAGAGTCAGGATCCTAAGTTAAGGGATGCAAAAGTTTACATATTAATTTTTTATGTGATAACATACGATTCAATTAAATAATTGATACATAAATAAATTGTTAAAGAAATGATAAATATAATTCATTAAAAAATACAGTACTAAATTCAATAATTATGTAAATATAAAGAAATTTTACAAGTATAATTATGATGAACAATTAATTAGAAAAAGTTAACTATTATTCAAAATCCAAATTAGAGTTCGTTAACCCTTAATTTATTAAAAAATCGGAATAAAAGATTAAAAAATTAAAAATTGTACTTTATTCTTGTTATTCTCCCTTTATTTCTTTATTTCTTTATGCAATAATTGTTGGTTGGAGAGTTGACAAACGGAAGGAGCTAACGAGGTGATCTGGACAAATGAGAAAACTTCAACAAAAAAAGAAAACGGAGAGTTTGGAAAGAAGTAAACTGTGCCTATTATTTTAGACAAGTAGGGAAATTGCAACCTAAGTCCTTCGCCATTTTATTAAAGATTTTTAGACCCTTCACCATTATTTACCTATATATTTATAATTCTTAAAGACACTTATTCTTTGAAAATATATTGATTATTATTAATAAAATATTTATATTTTTTAAAAAGAAAGTATTTATATTTTGGTTAAGTAATTATAGCATATGTTATTTATTCTTTAAGTACACATATATTTTAATTAACTAGTTTAAATTTATCTAAATCCATATTTTTTTTAGTATCACTTAATTGTCCCTCCACTTTTTTTTTGGATGCAAATGTTAAAAATGATATAAATTTATATACTATTACATACATTTTAAAAAGTTCAGGTGATGCAATTGTCTACTCTCAAGTAAATGTGGCTCCGCTACTACTTGTACATATTGTTAAGGACACTTATAGGTCTCGCATAGTGCCTCACCAACAGTGTTGGCACAAATAATGTCATGTTTGGCTTTTTTAAATATTGGACATAAAATTTCTTCACTTTTTATATTCAATTTTTGTAATTATTTGTTTCAAAGTTTGTATATTTTTTGTTCACTTTCTTTATGTTAAAAAAAATTGCAATGACTCAAACACAGTTTTGCTAGTAATAGTAATTATATTAGACTGTGTTTGACTTATTATTTGGATATAAAATTTATTTATTTTTTATATAAAATTTGAAAAAATTATATATATATTTGAATACAAAATTTTTTTATTTCAAATATAGAATTTTTTTCATTTCAAAATATATATTTGAATACAAAAAATTTCATTTCTTATTTGCAATTTTATATTACTTAAATTACTCAAACATGCTGTTCAATTTTTGTATAAAATTTGAAGAAAAAAATAAAATAAATTATAGCACTCAAGCCATCAAAATATTTTGTTCATAAAAAAAATATTTGAATAAATTTTATTTTTTATTTGAAAAAGAAACAAATATTTAAATAAATTCTATTTTTTTATTTAAAAATAGAAAAAATATAACACCCAAGGCCAAACCTGACCTTGGGTGCGACATGTGTGAGGCATCTATCATTTTCCTATTGTTAATATGTAGTGCACTGCACAATATCTTCAGGATGAAGTAAGCCACTCAGGAATCTTCTAAATCGAAAGCCAAATCAAAATAATGAAAAACGCGTTAAGAACATTATGATACCTTCACGACAACAACTAGACCTCAGGCTTTGATTGCTTCCTTTATTCTATTTCATAATATAATATAATTTTGCGGAAACAAAAAGCTAGATGTGAATTTGATGTTTCATTATAATAAAGACACTTATATATATATATATATATATATATATATATATATATATATA
>CATIWR010041713.1:0-14445 GCA_949677035.1 Omphalea diandra | reverse complement strand
AATTTTTTGATACATTATGATTCAATTTTACTTCTCTACACTTATTTTTCACTTTGGATCAATCTAAGTTGTCAAAATCAAAAAGGGGGAGATTGTTGAACTAGGATAATCAATCCTTGGTTTAAAACCTCTTTTGATCTTGACAAAGTAAATTGATCATCACTAATATTTCAAATAAGTGTTATTCTTGCAGAATTGAATCAATCTCTCAAGAAGAAATGAAGAAGTTGATGAATTCCAAAGCAACATGTAAATCACGACCGCAACCTAAGATTCACGACCGCGACTCATGTTAAGACATGCTGAAAATCAAACAGGCGAAATCGCAGTGCCATTCTCGGACGCGATCCTTGAAAAGAAAGAAGTTAGATTGTCACAAATGAATTCGCGGTGGAAGTTTCGGCTTAGTCGCGACCGCGAATTTCAAAGAAATTCAAGAGGGAAGCAAGTTCACAACCACAACCTGACAAGTGTCCCAGAAGACTGTTGGAAGTCAAAAATCGTGGAGACATCTTGCTGGTAGCTACCGCGATCCTTATGGAAGAAAGTTAACCAATTTGGCAGTTGGATTCGCGGCCTTTGTCACGGCCTGTGCAAGAAAACTCGCGACCTCGACTTCTGAAAGTAGGTGAAGGACAACAGCTATATTTTCCTGGTGAACTAATAAGAAGCTGCCACGTGGACTAGCCGTTAGAAACAAATGGGGTTTCCCTTGAAGAATTTGGATTTCGCGACCGTGAAAGGCAGTAGCGACCGCGATTTAATCCTGACAAGCATTAAATGCAAAATCTGTCAAACATGTCTCAAAGATTTAGTGAGCTATGATCTGCAATGTCTCTTTGGTGAAGTTTGGCTATAAATACCCCACCAAACAGCCATGAATGAGGTTGCTAAGGAATTTATTACAAGTATTAAAAGCTCTCAATCTTTGCTACTCATTTTCTTCATCTTCTTTACATGTGTTAGGTGTGAGCATTAAACACTAGATTGTAAGGTTTTGTGTTAGTCTGCAAAAATACTTTTAGAAAGGTTTAACTGTAAGCCTGTTGAAACACTTGAGTGAGGTTTTGTGTTAGCCTAGAAAACACTTTGTTGTAAGGTTGTGTGTTAGCCATTAAAACACAAGTTGTAATAAGTTGGGTGTGAGGTTGAAAACACCATTGATTTAGTGGAATACCCAATTGAGTGATTGGGGAGTGGACGTAGGGTTAGTATTGCCTGAACCACTATAAAATCCTTGTGTCTTCATCATTCTTTCTTCTTCTCTTCATCTCAGTTTTAAAATTTTTATTCACCAATTCAACCCCCCTTCTTGGTGCGTAGGGTCAACAGGTACTGATTGTAGCATTACAGATTGTGGTAGAAAAAAAATTAGTATAAGAGCAACATGATTTGTAAACACAATTGGCCGTTACAGTTATTAGTATCAGAGCAAATATGAATATGGTCGTTACAGTTTTTGTACCTTTTGGCAAAGAGAGATGGTGGAGGATTTAACCCTTTGAACAACACTAGAGATGGTTGCCAATTGATCAAGGATCTTTTGCTCAAAGTCTAAAAGAAAAGTAGTAATAGCATGAGTAGAAGCAGGAGTACTAGTACCTGTCTCTTCCACAACAGCAATCCTAGCTCGAATGGCTTTCTCAACCTCTTCATCATCCTATTCTGGTTCAAATACTTTTCATTTTTCTAGAATTCTCTTTATTAGATGTGAGTTAAGCCTTTGAAGGATCCCCATACTCAATGACATTTTCTCATAAATGGATTCATTATATGGTAGTTTTTCTAGCACAATGTTCCTTGCTTCAAGTTCCTCTTCTATTGAGGGAATGGTCTTCACATACTTTGCAATCCTAACGATGTAATGCCCCATCACAAACTCATTGCCCTTATCCACTTGACCATCTATCCTTTGCATCAAGAATATCAGTGTGTTTATTCTTTGTTTGTTCCTCATGCACCAAACATAGAAAAGGTTTGTGATGGTGCAACTACCATTTGATTGTGCTTTATCGTTGATGTTCCAGGTTATAAATCGATGAGCAATGCTCAAGGCTTGGCTTTTTAGCTTTGATGCCTTATTGTTATTACTGTTGTAGTTGCTCTTCTCATTTGTGATTGACTTCCAAAATTGGTTCACATCCACTTTGAAAGTAAGGGGATGCTTTGTTATTCCAATAGTGGTAGCATCAAAACATTTAGCCAATTCATTTGGCTTCAAGGTGTATTTCTTACTAAAAAGTCTAAAGTTGATGGTCCCTTCTTGTGTGTATGCATGATAATATCCTTCCAAACTTCTAGAGTAGTGAAAAACTCAATTATAAGCTCCAAATATAAGGGCTCTTTTATGTGACAAAAGAGTTCCTACCCTATCTCTGTCATAAACTCTTCTACCTGATCTATGAACCTGTACCTTTGTAGATTAGTCCATTCAAAAATCTTGCCTCCCCTAAGATGTCTTTTGAGTAGTTTGAGAGCCAATTCTTTCTCTTTGTCCATCTTGAGGTGAAATTTCGAGACAATAAGGAGAGTTTTCTTTGTTTCTATCTCTTTCCGCTTTCCTTTTAGTTATTGGATGAATTTGATTTTCTCTGAGGATTGAAGTGCTAATGATTGTTCAGATGATCTTTTATTTTGTTGTGCAAGCATTGAGGCTAGGTTTTCCTTAGTTTCTAAGCTTAAGTAGGATGGTTATGGGTTTTCCTAGTCGGTTGCTTGTATCTCTTGGTTGATTTAGCCTTAGGTGCCATTTGATTTGGTGTTTTGATGAATGATGCAAGTAAGAAGTAAAACAAATAGCAACAAATGTAGAGAGAGATATAAAAGCTAAGGCATAATGAAAGCAAAAGTAAAATAACTTAGGGTTTAGGGGGGTTATATAAAAGGTTGAAAAGTTCCTCATTTCCTTATAGAAGGTTGAAAAGTTCCTCATTTCCTTAAAAAATATGATTGTTGGATGGATTTGATTTTCTTTGAGGATTAAAGTGCTAATGATGGTTCAAATGATCTTTTGTTTTGCTGTGCAAGCATTGAGGCTAGGTTTTCCTTAGTTTCTAAGCTTAAGTAGGAGGGTTATGGGTTTTTCCTAGTCGGTTGCTTGTATCTCTTGGTTGATTTAGCCTTAGGTGCGATTTGATTTGGTGTTTTAATGAATGATCCAAGTAAGAAGTAAAACAAATAACAATAAATGTAGAGAGAGATATAAAAGCTAAGGCATAGTGAAAGCAAAAGTAAAACAACTTTAGGGTTTAGGGGGTTTATATAGAAGGTTGAAAAGTTCCTTGTTTCCTTAAAAAATATGATTGTTGGGAGTGTTCAACCATTGTTGTGATTAAAATAACGATGGTTAGACATGATTGTTAGCTTGATCAAATAGGCATTCTTCATTCAATGATGGTTATTGCTTGCAATTGGGTGAAGAACAATAGTCATTGGAGATTCACAACAATTGTGGGGACATGTGAAAGCTAAAGTGTGGAACTCACTAATAACACAACGGTCATTGGAAAACTTGCAATGCTCATTAGCCATGATTCCCAAAGCAAAGTTTAGTTCAAAATAAATTTTCTAAATAAGTAAACATTTGAAAACTTTATTGATGTAAGTTATTAATCAAACTCAATGATATAATCTTGAATTCAATTAATATAGGGACATTTAATCAGGACAATACATAATTAAATTCTTTAGATTATAGAGTTTAAAGACTTTAATGGTAATCATTTTAAGCACAAGTCACCAATTTATCAATCATCAATCAATCAACAATTAAGCATGAATCATCAAGGGTGAAAGACAAGAACCTATTAATGTTAACTCAATGTATTTCCATCAATCATTCTAAGTTCTCTTTTGATGAATTGCATCCTTTCATCTCAAAGAGGTTTGGTAAAAATATTTGTGGTTAGTATCAACAAATTCTAATACTATATCACCACTTTAACATGATCCCTAATAAAGTGATGCCTTATAACTATATGCTTACTCCTAGAATGCTAAATGAGATTCCTAGACAAGTTGACAACACTAATGTTATCACATTTGATGGCTATTTGATTTATAATAACCTTGTAATCAAGAAGTTGTTGCTTCATCCATAGGATTTGAGAACAACAATGACCTATTGCCATATACTCAGCTTCAACAGTAGATAAATAACTGAATTTTGCTTTTTTGCTACTGTAAGACACTAAACATTCATGAAGTAATTGACAAGTGCCTGAAGTGCTTTTCATATCTAGGGTACAATCAGCAAAATCAACATCTAAAAAGGCTTTTAACTTAAAGAAAGAGCTCTTAGGATACTAAAGTCCTAAGTTGAAAGTACCAATAAGGTATTTGAGTATGTGTTTTACAACATGCATATGAGACTCGTTTGGATTAAACTAATATCTAGCTCATAAACACACATTGAACACAATGGCTGATCTAGATGCGATTAGATAAAAAAGACTACCAATCATACCTCTATATAGCTTTTGATCTACAACTATACCATGTTCATCTATGCTTAACTTGATATTGGTGCTCAATGGAGTTTTACATGGTTTGTTGTTCTTTATGCCAAATCTTTTGAAGGTCCATACTTTGTTCTTTTCAAATTGATTGAGTTCATCTTGCATAGCAAATACCCAATGTTCATCTTATGGCCTTATATGTGGTCTTAGGCTCAATAAGGGAAATAAAAGTAAGATTGATGCAAGCACTTCTAAATGATGATATAATAGTTACTCAACTTAAATGATCACTAATGATGAGATCTCTTAGATGATCTTTCTTGAAGATCCAATCCCTTTTTAGTTAAACTTAATCTTCATTTGGAGTGGGAAGTGGTTGATTTGAATTTTCTTTACTTCTCATCTTTTATGGTTTGTCCATATTCTTCCCTTATTTTCTAATATTCAACTCATTCATGCGACCTGCAAGATCATTAGCATCTTTTTTACTCTTGAATAAGTAAGGTCAGATTCATCATAAACAATATACATGGACTCCTCAACAATAAGTGTTCTCTTGTTAAAAACTCTATGCCCTTTGCCAATTTCATCGAATTTGGTGTCATATTTGCTAAGGTTGTCTTTAGTGTTTAGAATAAAACATTTACAACTAAGGACTCTAGAATATGCAATCTTAGGCTTTCTATTGTTCCATAACTCATAGGGAGTTTTCTTCAACAAGGGTCTGACCACTACTCCATTGAAGACATAACAAGAAGTGTTTACAGCTTCAGACAAAAAATACTTGGGAAGATTGTACTCATTCAATATGGTCCTAGCCATTTCTTGAAAAGTTTTATTCTTTTTTTCTACCATACCATTCTTTTGTGGTGTTCTAGGAGCCGAGAAGTTGTGTGAGATACCATACTCAACACAAAAGCTATGAAATTTAACATTCTTAAACTCTCCTTGATGTTCACTTCTAATTGAAGAAATTTTCAAATCCTTTTGGTTTTGAATTCTCTTGGCAAAGGTCTTAAATGCATCAAAATAAGAGTCCTTGTATGGGAGGAACAACACCCAAGTGAGCCTAGAGTAGTCATGTACTATGACAAATGCATAATGCATACATCCCAAGCTAGACATTCTAAAAGGTCTAAATAAATCCATGTGAAGCATTTGCAAGGGTCTAGTTGAACAAACCTTATTCTCGGCTTTGAATGAAGATTTTACCTATTTTCCTTTTTTATATGCTTTACAAACTCCTTCCTTTACAAACTTGATTTCTGGCAGACCTTCAATCAAATTTCTCCTTTTTAACTTATTGAGGAGTTTCATGCTGGCATGTCCTAGACTGCTATGCTAGGTATTACCTTAATTTATTATAGATACTAGGCACTTTGCATCATGGTTAATGAGAGAATTTAAATCAATGGCATAAATGTTATGAATTCTCCTACCAATGAATAAAATTTTGTTACTACTCATCCTTAACATATAGCAAGTTAGTGGTTCAAACATAAATCTGAGTCCTTTGTCACAAAGTTGACTTACACTCAGTAGATTATGTTTGAGTCCATCAGTAAGCAAAATTTTATCAAGAATGGGTGAATCAATATCTTAACCAACTTTACCTATGCCAATAATTTTGGCTTTCCCATTGTCCCTAAAGGATACATTCCCAAGTCCTTCAATTTTCATTAATTGAGTGAAGAAACTCCTTTTCTATTGTTATGTGCTTTGAACATCCACTGTCTAGATACCACTCTTGCTTTCCAACTTGGGATTTCAAGCACATCTGCAAAAATAAAGTGAATCAAGTCTTAGTTACCCAAATCTTCTTGGGTCCTAAAGGGTTAGTTCTAGCCATTTGCTCATCATGCCTTCTAGTAAGGCAATGATAGGCAATGTGGCCATAAATACCATAATAAAAACATTCACCATTGAAGTGCACAAGTGTCCTATTCCTAGGGGGAACATGCACATAGTGTTTATGAGATTTATAACTCCTTTGAACTAATTGTCTGAGTGTTTCTCATGTGAGGTGCTCTCATGTAAGCTGTATACCTATATCCATGATCAAGCAAATTTTTATGCGCTTCAAGACTTTACCTCTTAGACTTGTAAGAGTAATACATATAAGCATAATTGGCTCTAAAAAGAACATGTCTCATTTATGTGTGAAAAGGCTGAGACTTAGCCCTTGTGCATTGGTTTTGACATTTCTCTTTTTGGAAACTTTTGGCTTTTTCATTAGTTTAGGCATGCTAACTTCCTTAGCCTTGACAAAGACTATCTTAGAAATAGAAGTAGCAGTAAAGGTATAAGTATTATATTCTAATCCATGTTTAATTGATGGGCTCCTTTACACTTTAAGGATGGAGTCTAGTTTATCCTTTCCTTTGGTAAATTTGCTGAGATTATCCTTAAGCTTAGAGTTCTCAACAGTTGGAGATTCAAACTCCTTAGCCAAAGTCTCTTGACTTTTAACACAATTGTTTAAGGATTTATTCTCTTTCTTAAGAAAAGAGGTGTTAGACTTGAGACTCTCCATTTTCATAGTCAGCTTGGTGATAATTAAATAACACTCATCTCTAGAATAAGAATCAAGAGGATTTACCTCACTCTCGCTATCACTGTTAGTATCATTATTGGAGGAGCGCTCACTTAGGAACTCATATGATCTCTCTTCATTTGCCATGAGACACAAATTAACTAGCTTTTTTCTAGTGTCCTCCTCATCAGGTTCAGAGTCACTTGTGTCATCCTAAGTAGCCTTGTACACTTTCTTATCTTTCTTAGAGGTGCATTTCTTGGTAGGAGCTTTGTTCTTCTTTACCTTGGGATAATCTAATTTGATGTACCCTTTCTCATTACATCCATAGCAAATGAGTTGACTCTTAGTACTTTTCTTTTTGTATCTCCTTGCCCTTTTGCTCTTTAAGAGAAATGTTTTTACTTTGTTTATTATGAGGCCAAATGGCTCATCCTCACTACTGTTCTCATCATCACTGGAAGAAGATGATAGTAAATAATAAGAAGAACGAGATTTAGAGCTTACCTCTTTGGCTTTTAGAGCCAAGTCTTTCTTTCTCATTCTAGAGCTTTTAGATGTCTTCTCAAGAGTGATTTCATGAGCCAGAAGCTTTCCCATAAGTTCATCCAGAGATAGGACTTTTAGCTTATTTGCCTCATCTATGGCTGTCTTCTTAGCTACCCACTTGTCCTTAGAAAGAGTTCTTAGGATCTTAGCAGCCATATTTTTATTAGATATGACTTCCCAAGAGTTTTGAGAATGCCCATTATGTTAATGAATCAATTGTACACCTCAGTTATGGTCTCACCAGGTTGGTATACAAAAGTTTCATACATATAAGTATGCATTTATATCTTTTTCTTTATAATTTTGCTAGTGCCTTCATGCTGAGTCTGCAAAGTGTCCTAGATTCCTTTTACCAATATACACATTTGCAACTTTGCATACTGAGATTTATGGATAACATAAAAGAGAATGTGCATGGCTCGTCCATTTTTCAGATTTGCCTTCTTTTCTTTTGCTATCCATTCACTCTTAGGCTTGGAAATATGAACATTAGAACTTCTCTTCCTTCTTCGACAATGTCCCGTAGATATATGGTTTCATTATTTAGAAAGATTTTTATACAACTTTTCTAAGACTTGTAGTTGTCTCTTTTGAAAAATGGTGGCTTGTGGATTGATTGTGATTCCTCATGACTTGGCATGATCTTTACTTTGAGCACTTAAACCTTAATAGAAAGACATTTTTTGATACCAATTATTATCCCTTGGTTCCCTAGAAGGGGAGTTGAATAGGACAATGGAAAGTAAAAAACTAATAAAAGCTATGTGCAAAAATAATGAGAAATTGACACAATCAATTTATAGAGGTTTGGCACAATACTACCTACGTCCTTTCCTCTAGTCTTCCATTAGAGCCTTTCACTATCTAGATAGCTTCCAGGTGCTATCAATCACCTTTAAAATAGTAGTTTCTAGGAACTACCAAGCTGTCATAAGTAGACTTCCAGGTGCTACTAAAATCGTTTCCCAAAGTAGTTTGTAGGTACTCCTTTAAACCTTTCACAAGACTGGTTTTGGATCTACTAAGTTCTCTTAAACCAAAAACTTTCTCTAAAGGATTTACAACTTAAAGATGAGAAGGAATACTCTCACTCAAGCAATAAATAATAAAGAATATATATACAAGACTTGCTTATCTTGGTGAAGAGTTTTGGGATATGTCTTAAAGCTTATTTTTTCGCTTTGTTTTGAAGATGACTTTTGCAAGCTTTTGACAATGATCTTCCCTTAAGCTAGATTACTTTTGTTTTGACCCCTTTATTAAAAAATGCTTATACAATATAATATATTCATTTATGAACATTTTTCTTTTTTCTGTATTTATAATCTACTATAAGAGAGTCCTTTTGTATGTAGTGATACAAAAGTAGCCATTAGAAAGAAAGCTGTCACACCATGTTATAAAATAGTCACTCAACACTTGTTAGGTAGTCTCCATGCCCATTATTGGGTGAGAATAGAACTTCGATGATTGTTAATTTCATTGAAATGCCCGTTGGAACTAGCTGTTAGAGATATATTTGTTTAGACGTTCCTCTTCTAACTTTCTCAATTTTTCAGTCACCAACTCCTTCAAGGACTATTGTAAATTCTCATTGGTTGTTGGAATTCAACTTCAACTCTAGTTGGGATATGAATAATGCCCATTAAAGTTTCTAGAAGGATGTGAACTTGAGCTCTATTTTTCAAGATTTTCTATAGTGCCTTAATGGTTGTCGGCTTGTTTTCAATGCCTGTTGAAAAGGATCCCAATGCTTGTTGGATTTTTGAACATCTCTTGTTGGATGGTCCAAAACCTTTAGCTTTGCCTGAATGCTTTTTCAATGCCCGTTGGTAATTAAGTCCACTGATCGTGTTGAGACTTTGAGGATTCTATTCATATCAAGTCATTTGGTTTAACTCTTATTCCAAAAATCCAATGCTTGTTGAGTTATTGATGAGCCATATCCATTGTGAAAATGGAACACTCGTTGTGAAGGTCAATTAGCAAAGCTCAAGTGTTGGCAACATCCAACGCTTGTTGTGCCAAGAGAGAGTTAATGGTTGAGGGGTCCATAAACTTTTAACTCACATTTGGGTGTCACTTAAATGCTAGTTAAGAATCTTCAACGCCCATTGATGAAGTCACAATGCTTGTTGAAATGTAATGGCTTTGAATCCTTAGAGTTTTTTCAAAACCTCTTATTCTAAAAGCCTTTGATCAAAAGATTGATGTACTTGCAAGATCTTACATATGAACTTGAATAAGAGTTAGTTTTTAGATGTGTTTGTAATCATCAAAACAAGCTTGGTTTGTCAAAACTCCCAAGCGAGGTCCAATAACACCCAATAAAACCCATAATTCCTCTTTCTCTTTCTTTCTCTCTCTCTCTTCCTCTCCCTCTCTCTTTCTCCTACATTTATTACCATCGGATAAACCATCACTATCGAATCTTCATCATTGTGTAACAATGGCACTAACAAACTCCTTAGCCTTTTTTCCTTGCACAACAACCCTGTCGGCAAAGAAAGCTTACAAATCAAGGCTTCTTCTTCTTTGGTTTCAAATTGGTGTGGAATGACCAAGCTCAAAAATGGGCTTCTTTTATTGCCATTTGCAACATCAAACCTAACTTGGTCAAGTTCTATTCCTATGCACAAACCGAGCCTCTCAAATTCACAGGTTTGCTAGCTTATATTTGTTCAGTCAACCTTTGATTTTTACGGTAAAGAAAGAACCAACAAAGCTTGAGATTTGAACATTTTTGTTTGATTCTAAAATTTAGGACAAATACAAATAAAAAAAAATTCAATCCAATCTTGATAACAAAATGATCTTATTTGTATTTGCCAAAATTTTGAGAAAATCATATGGATATTTGATTCTTTTTAGGAAAAAGACAATAATTCAAAATGATTATATTTTTAGAAATATAATTTAATTACACTTGTTAATCATCATACATTAACTAATTAATATAACTAATAAGCTTGTTAAGTATTAACTGCATAAAAATCATATAGCTTTCCTTTTTCTCTTTACTAAGATTTTCTTAATTTTGTTCCATCTTTTATTGCGAATGACTTATGCATCTTTTATGAATTTCTTACTTTCTTTTGTCTTTTATAATTATGCTATCCAAGTTTAGGCTTACCTTATAGGAATTTTGCCTCTACTCTTAAGTTAGATATATGGATCTAGTCTTGCTCTTATTGTGCCCCACTTATGATAAAGGTATTCAATCTATTATATTTATGGGTGTTGTCCCAAGATGCCCTAAAGGGTAGGGTGGACACTATTCAGTTCAAATTGAAAATTCAAATCGAATCGTGCTAATTCAAAAATTCGATTTGGTTTATTCGATAATTCGATTAAGTTTAAGTTTTAGCAAATTTGATGAATTTAGTTTCATTTTATTTTTAATTTTAAAAATTTCAAAAAAAAAAAAAACCTGATTGATTTAATTTATATCTAAACTATATCAGTTTATAGTTTTGTACCATAACCTAAATCTAAACATACTTCATTCATTGTTCTCCTTATACCTCTCTTCACTTCATGTAGTCGTGTCCTCCCTCCCATAACTTGCCTCCATTCTATCGCTTCACCATCAGTCTACCATCACTTCATCTTTCTCAATCTCAATAATTACCAAGAGTTCTTTGAGTAAAAATGTGTTATAGACCATGGATTTATATTAATTGATTTCGAAATGGGAGTGTATTCTGCATCTTTTTGGATTTACAGCACCTCTTCATTAATAACCCAAAGTTGATCTCTCTCTCTCTCTCTCTCTTTATCGTAGACAATTTTATTATTCCCGTCAATAAAGTAAAAAGACCTTAATTAAGCTCTTATAAGAATCCAATGATATCCATTCATATGAGATTTATCTCTACTTCTTTCTATCACATATAGTGTTTTCTCCACTACACTTTTGAAATGGGAGAAACGATAGTATGCTCATGATTTTTTTTATTAGAAATTTACATGATGATAGATGGAATGTTGAAGTTTACATTTAAAATTAGTTCTTTGTAGATATTTTTCTTATGAAATCAAACTACGAAAGAGATAATGAGTGTGACATCCCATTTCATAGATTATTATTTATTTGACTTTGTTTAGTAGCTTACATTATAAATCTACATTTAACAATTGTTATCCTAGCATTTATGTTAACTCATTCACTAAATGTGAAATACCAAGATGACATCATATCATTAAGATTCTTCCATGCCATCCCATTATCATTAAAGAACTTTTCTCTATTTCTTTCTGAGACTTTTATAGGTGATGTTTTATAATATAATAACTAATTATAACAAAAAATACGTAAGTACAAGTACAAACAAAAAATAATAAAATATTATATATTGGCCTAACCTCTATTAGACTATTACATAAAAAATTAAAAAGATAGACTAGATGCAATTTTTAGTATACTCTTCTTAAAAGAAAATTAAATGCAAAGGATTGAACTTACATACTTAGTAAGTAAATAATTAATGATACATAAATTGCAAATAGAATAATAAGAGTTTAAAGATAAATAAATCATCATCTCATGCAACACATAATAGAGAATTTCTAATCATTATCATCACACTGGCTATCAAATGTTGTTGCCACATATACTATAAGATATTATTGCCATATAGACTATATCATTGCCACACAAGGCATGGGATCTTATTGCCACATAAGCTAGTCTTATTTAATTTTAGTGCCATACAAGCTATATGAGATCATTGCCATATGGGCTAGTCTTATTTAATTCCAATGTTACACAAGTTATAACATCTCATTGTCACATAAACTATATAATTCTCTTTAGTTGCCACATAGGCTATTTTTTTCTTATTGCTTGCCCAAACAATATCAAGTAATAGTCCTTCAATAATTCATTTACAAATCCAATAAAATTCTAACAATATAATGACGAATAACAATAGCTATCAATATTGGCAAATCATATCATACATATACTTTCATTCTTAAGCCTTAATTTATTAACATCTTATCAAAATAAATAATTCAGAAATCTAACAATATTTTCATCAATATATCCATCACTATCATTTCAATAAATAACGTTTCAATCCATAGAATATGAATTCATAACATTTAACCAATCATATGTAATGTATATCATTAACTATTAACTTACCTCTTTCTGCAAAAGCCATGGATGGTCCCAACTTATTTCTAATATTATCTTTAGTACTTTGAATACCTTTTGTCACAGATAGAAAATTTTAAGAGTCCTTCCTAATTAATTTCTTTCTCTTAGTCTTTTTTTTTTTTTACTCTGTTATCTACTTCTAATGAAAGAGAAATCCACTTTATATACTTATTCTAATAAGATAAAATATTGATGGCTTGCTCCTATTGGTTGAAAGTTTAAATTTTCTCTTCTAGCATATTTTCTTCATTTCCTCAACACTTATATTCCTTTACTAATTTTCATTTACTCCTTATACATTTAATAAATTCCAAGACACCTCTATTTAAGTCATAATAATATACATACCACATGTGACAATTTGTTATGCAACTATGCAAACTTCATATCCATATTCACGTGCCTCAAATGTAATGATGTAAATCTTATAATCATGCCTATGTTATGTGATCCATATATTCAAATATAACATAATTAAAATGCATATAAATTAGGTCAAGGGTGTTATAATTCTTTGTCTCTTTTGAAAATTTCATCCTAGAAATTTGCTTACTAGGACTTGAGAATAGGTAGGGATACTATCGTCTCATATGTTTTTCTACTTCCCAAGTGGCCTCCCTAGGCAAGTAATGGCTTCATCTTTTTAATTGTCGATCAAGTATCTTAACTAGTTATTCTTGGTAAGTTATATCATTAGATGATTCAATCTCAATAACATATATCTTGGCCAATCTATTAAGTGAATCTGTTTGTTGTATAAGCAAGAAATGAGCTAATTTTGTAAGTCTATCCATAATAATGCAAATAGTATTATGCTTTTTTATGTTTGAGGGAAACTGATAACAAAATCCATTAAAAATTGCTCCCATGTTCATACAGGAATAGGTAAAGGATGTAACTTATTGATCGATGCTTGATGTTCTACCATGATTTGTTAGTAGTTTAAACATCTTGATACAAACTCAACTATATCTTTCTTAATCATTGACCACAAAAAATGTGACCACATGTTTTTATATATTTTTCAAGGTGCATAACATATGATGCAATGTGTGCCTCTTGCATAATCTTTGATTTTAGGCCATTAACATCTAGTGCATAGACTCGAATCATCCCATCATCTCTAATTCAAAATCTAGTCTTCTTACCTTTTTATATCTTTAGTAAGATTTTCTATAAATATAAATCCTTTTTTAAAGCTTCTTTAATTTTATCATCTATCACATGCTTCAACTAAAGCATAGCCATTAAAGTTGTCACATTCTCAATCTAAAATTTCACATTTAAAGCATGAAGATTAACTAAAGATATGAAATTATAACCAACATACCAATAATAACATCTAAGTCTTTTTAGCTTAAAGCATTAGTGTTGTCCCTTGGCACTAAGAAGGGGGGGGGGGGGGTGGGAGGGGGTTGAATTGGTGTATACAAAATTTTAAGAGCAAAGAAGAGAGGAAGAAAAATGAGTAGAATGAAGACAACCGATTTATAGTGGTTCGAGTATAATCGACCCTACGTCCACTTTCCAATTGACCAATTGGGTATTTCACTATCTCAAGGTGTTTTCAAGCTCACGCCTAGGCTCACACTTAAACCTATCTTGAAGTGTTTCTGCAGGATCACACTATAACCTTACAACTTGGTGTTTAATGCTTACACCTAACACTTACAATTTCATAAAGAAAATTAAAGAAAATGAGTAGCAAAGATTGAGAGCTTTAATCACTTGTAATAAATTTC
>CATIWR010041711.1:0-92375 GCA_949677035.1 Omphalea diandra | reverse complement strand
CCACATATATCACTACATCTTTCACTCTTATTTTATTTTATAAAACACACTCAGCACCCTCTCCCATCTATATATATATATATATATATATATATATATATATATATATATATATATATATATATATATATATAATGATTAGAAGCCTGACAGAGGCTTTCCACCGATTGCCTTAGCCGCGCATTAGGAAGCATGAGAAGAAGAAAAATAAAAGGCACGTCCCAACAAAAGCCTTTTCGCGCTCAAATTTTTTCATTGTGTTTAAATTTGTTCCTACGGTACTGCTTGGAACTATATTTTTGCCAAGTCAGAAACGTTTTCCATAACTGTTGTCCCCACTATACTTCTCAGAATGTTTTTTTTTTTTCAAGTGAGAAAGGTTTAAATTTGTCTCTACTGTACTGCTTGTATAATAAATCCATGCCCAATCATTTGTATTTAACATTTACAGTGGTTATATTGGAATGTCATACACATAATTAGCCTCATAATACTCTAAAATTGACACCCAAAGTAAAAAATAAATAAAATCTCACCTCATTAAAATGAGGATGGCAGCCAATAAAAGCCAATATGAACACTGACAAAGCAACAACTACCACTGTGGGGCATGTTGTAAACTTTCAACCCAAATTAGCTTAATTAAAAATTGGTGTTGACAAAAATTTAGTTAACACATGTACAATCCCTTTGAAACAGTCCCAAGAATCTTCTTAATCAGAAGCTAATGGGCAAAGAAATTCAGTGGATGCTGAAAATTTTGCTTTAAAATTAAATCATGCTAATTACAATTAATTAGACAAATCTCAAAGACAAACAAACACATTTAGCATGCAGAAGATAACTTCATGTGTGTATACATATAATCTATATAATTTAATTTTTAATTTTTCTATCTATATCTTAATGTTGCTTAATTTTTTAAAATCATTATAATTACTTACAATATATAATTCTTCAATACGTAACTAACTCAGAAAATCTAATGATGCAATAACCCATGTTTTTTTAAAAAAATTTCAAATACAATTCTCTTATATATATATATATATATATATATATATATATATATATATATATCATTTTAGTATTTTGTTTGTATCCTTTTGTGAATCATTTCTTCAATTAAATAATTAATATAATAAAATATATTAGAGAATTATTTAATATGTAGTTATTAACATTAGGTATTATTAATGTTATATTAAAGTATCACATAATTATAGAATCAGTTAAATACATAACTAATATCTAAAGTAAGGCTATTTAATTATTCTATCTATTTTTAATGAATGTATGTATGTATGTGTGTATATGTGTATGTGTTCTGTTTGTTTTCTCTTATGAATCATTTTCCAAAGTAGAACCAAGTGACCTCCCTTATACATAATGAATTGTATTATATTAGTGTTTAATTCTGTACACTACTCTTGGGTCTATTAATTATTATAAGTAACCAGAACATACAACTCTTGAATATATCTAACCTAGACAAACTAAGCATGAAATAGTCCTTATATTTTTACATGTATTTTACTGTACATTTATATATATGATAATTTATGCAAGCAAAACCTTTTATTATTCTATCTATATTTTAATGCTACCAGAGTCTTTTAATCATCATAATTAGCCATAGTTTACAATTTTTTTAGTGCATAACTAACTTGAAAAAACAATCATTAAATAATCAATCTAGAAACACCTAAAAATGGCATTTGCCAACCATAACAGATAATTAATTTATTCTAACATTTAAATCATTGATGGATTACATCATGAAATAAAGGCTATTTGTCAATGATTTTATCATAACAATCTATTCCCACTATTGCAAGTCAAGTGTGAGGAAGATTTAGAAAGAACTTTAGAGGGGAAGGCCTTGCTAAAGTAATAATATCTAGGGGAAAAAAAAGGTAAGTTTCTTAGGTCTTTACCTAATATTTCATTTAAGCTAATGCTTTAATTCCTTTTTTTTTTTTTTTTGTTTCCATGCAAAATAATCAAAACAAAATCAGTGTTTGTCATAGTCCAAATTGAGTAGAGCAGATGGTTCTGTAGAAACGAAGCTCATAAGAACTCCTCCATCCACAGCAGAAGGTGGTGTATTTACTACTCAGTTCATGATGACTCCTTGTTCAACAGAAAAAGACATGTCAATTGTCTACTTTGAGAATAATGGAAATCTAGTCTATCCATATGAACGTGATGGGCATTGTTTTTGGGATGAATGTCATTGTAATGGTTGTCTTTATGGTTCTGATGAGGAAGAAGACGATCCAAAGAAAAGAAAGGGAAAAGGATGCTCAGAAAACTCCATGAAGAAAAGGTTTGAGGATGGTGATCCTTCCGTATGATTACTAGGAGAACCTTCGGGTAAATATGACTACCTTGTCAACTATGGTCCTATTCCCCAAACACTTAAACCTCAACAAAAAGAATCTATCCACAAAACACCACAAAACCAAACACCTTTACCTTGCTCAACACAAGATCAGAAATGGCAACCTAAAACTTCCCAACCTAAACAGATCCCACAACTCTGTATGTTCCAACCTACAGAGGAAGATTTTCCACCATTAGCTGATACAGTTAACCAAAATACCAGAGTCAAGACTATGGCCGTAGTTAAAAATCCCACAGGAGTTAATGCTGAAGGACAACCTTTAAATGTTGCTCCAGCAGAAGCTGTTCTAAATTGGCAGTCTACCAATGCTCAAGTACAGAATCGGATTCTAAAAAATATAGAATCTAAGGTAGATAGAGTATCTCAACAAGTTGATCATGTTGAGACTCGACTCACTGAACATGAAAGAGCAATCCGTGAATTGATGATTCGGCTTCAAGCTCAGGTAGAGGAGAAACACAAAGAAGTAATGCAGATGATAGCTCAAAGGGCTTAGTCTGATAAAATCAGAAGAAAAGCTATAGAGATTCAAAAACTCAAATCTCAATTGGAAAGAATTGAAAAAGATTTGGCCTACGAATCCTCTAAGTCTAAATATCAAGATCCCTTTGATATTCCTTTACCAAAAGCCTCACCTGTTAGACCTCCTTCTCTTCAAATTCCTACCACAGCCGAATTAGAACACCATGGCCTAGCTACAGACTTGTTTCACAAAAAACTCTGAGCAGGCAAATTTCCTATGCAACCAACACCTGAACCTAAAGATTCTTCCATGCACACTGCTACTTCCACTGAGTCAGTTAAAACTCATTCCAAACCACTAAACCCACATGAAAGCCAAATGATGAACCCTATAGAATCCTATCTTGAGGATTCTTCATCTATTCCATCATTCTCTATGGTCAATTCAAAGTCACATGAGCCTTTTTCATCCTCTAAGTCAGAAGAAGACACTGAGTATACTACTTCAGATGATGAAATTCATGCTCAATTCATGGCAGATCCTCTTTCTGCTCTATCTTATACAGTTGAAACTCCGGAAGAGACAATGGAAACTGATGATAATAGGCCTCCTAACTAACAACATACTTCAACAGGAGGACCTTGGTTTACGTTGGAAGATATAAGCCCAGACATGTATAAAGATCATTTTCAACAGTTCAGGGCTTGGATTGACACACAAATGAAGAAACCTGGTATGGTGATGCGAACCGTTCTTGAAGAATTTGTAACCAGGATGACAGGTCGATTTCGGGACTGGTACACCGCTTTAGATGAATATTCAAAGCTCACCTTGGTGCAAAGTGTAGGTGCTTTAGAATTCTTGGGAATCTTATATGCAGAATTTGCAGGAAAGCCTCAAGAAAGAAATGACATCCAAAGGCAAGAATATTTTCAAAAGAAATGTTGTTCATTATTAAGAAAGATCTTGACCTTCATTACCAGCGAATGGCCAAAAAGTTTTATCAATTAAGCGGTTGGGCAAGTCTAGACTTAAAAGAAGCCTTTATTACTTCCTTGCCAAAATTATTAACAATTGCAATCCATCAGATCATGAGACAAAAGGATAAATCCCTTAATGATCTTTCATTTGGGGAAATCTATCAAATAATGCTTCAAGGTCATGAAACGTTATGCAGCGAAAGAAAGTTCATCACCCAAATGCTTGATAGATAAAAGAATCCTTCCTTGAAGAAATCTTGTAGAAGAAAAGATCTCATGATTAAGTGCAAAGGAGATGAAGGCACTTGTGTTTGTCCCAGTAAAAAGAAGAAGCACTTCTTACGAATGAAGAATAACAGTAATGGTTCCAAGAAAAGAAAATGGAGATACTTTCGAAGGAAAATTACAGAGGCAAAAGAAAATCAACCAGATGCTATATCTACGGAAAAAAGGGGCATTTTGCTAAACAATGTCCTAACAAACCACAAAGAGCATCAAAGATGATTCAACAAATCCAAATCTCTTCTACTATTGATTTGGACAATGCAGACATAGAATCTCTATTTTCCATTGATGATGAACCAACGGAGGAAATAGTTTTTACTATTCAAGATTTTTCCTCTGATGATGAATAACCAGATTATACAGGCAGTCATGCTATGACTCCTATTAATTTTGCCTCTATAACTCCTGTTGAACTGGCTTCTGCAAAGGAACTACAGTTTGAAGAAGATCATCCTGTTCCTCTTGCCTTTATATAAGTGTTTCCAGAGCCATTTGCAAAGCCTATCAAAGCAGTTGCTTTTATTGATACAGGAGCACATATATCAATCATGAGCCCAAAAGTTTTACTAGCTCGATATTGGAGTCCATATAAGAAATATTTTCGGGTCGCTAATGGAGCTATTTTCATACAGGTCTTGTTACAACAAAGCCTGTTACTGTGCAATTCTTCCCATGCTGCAAGATCCATGCGAAATTCCTTGGGTCAACCTTGCCAGAAAAAGATGTAGTTGTGGGCTTCGATCTATACTGGAAATTGGCTAAATTGAGGATTCTTCCTACAGGCTTGAAATTCAAAAGTTATTTTCAGCCTTATACCACAACCACATCTTTATTCCTCATAGAGCCCAGACTGGCCCAATTTTCACCAACCATAACCTAACAAATCTAAATACTAAAAGACTTGTGTTGTGCAGAAAATCATACAGAATTCCTATCCAAAAATCCAAAACCTTTATAGACCAATCCAACCTTTTTCATATCCTTACCCTTCAAACTTAATGAAGATATAAATCCAACAAAGGCAACACATCCTGGCGTGAATCCTGATGATCAAGAATTAGCATATCAGAAATGCTCTCAGTTATTGGCCCGTGGGCTTATTGAACCTACAAACTCAGAATGGGCTTGTCAGGCCTTTCATGTCAACAAAAGATCAGAATAAGTATGTAGCAAGAAACGACTTGTTATTGACTATCAGCCTTTGAACCACTTTCTTCGAGACGACAAATTTCCATTACCAAAAATTTCCTCATTATTTGTTCATTTGTCGCAGGGAAAAATTCTTTCAAAATTTGATTTAAATGTAGGTTTTTGGCAACTTGGAATTACTCTAGAAGATAGGCATAAAACGACATTTTGTTTATCCAACAGACATTATCAATGGACAGTCATTCCGTTTGGATTAAAAACAGCACCATCTCTGTTTCAGAGGGCAATGGTCAAAGTCTATGACTCTCTCCTTGACAGTGGATTAGTTTACATAGACGACATACTGTTGTTTTCACCAGATGAAGATTCCCATATCTAATTGCTGACAAAATTCATAAATCTCACATAGCAATATGGGATAATGTTGTCTCCCATAAAAATGAAAGCGGCAGAAAAGGAGATAGAATTTTTAGGGATGAAAATTAAAGACGGCTAGTATCAGCCTGGTCCATACACAGCTGCTGAGCTGTTAAAATTTTCATATGAAAATCTCACGAGAAAGCAAATCCAATAGTTTCTTAGAATTGCTAATTACCTATGCAGCTTTGTTCCCCACTATGCACAACATGCCAAGCCCCTACAACTCATGCTTAAGAAAAATCCACCATAATGGAGTCCTAGTCAGACACAGGCTATCAAAATCCTAAAGCATGATCTATAATAGTTACCACCACTACAGATTCCCTCTAGTGGAAAATGACTATTGCAGACAGATACCAGTGACACTCACTGAGGAGCTATCTTGTTAGAAGAAAAAGACAGAAAGAAGCGAATCTATTCACATACTAGTGAGACCTTCAAGGATTCAGAACAACACTATCATTCAACCTTTAAAGAAATCTTGGCGGTCAAAAATGGCATCAAGAAATTTGAATTTCATCTGATTGATCATAGATTTATGGTGTTAATGGATTGTTCGTCCTTTCCTAAGATCCTTGAAGCAAAAAAGAAGGTGCCTAATCCACAACTGCTGAGGTGGAAAGATTGGTTTAGCAAATATTCATTTGAGGTGAAGCATATAAAATGGGACTCAAATCTCATCCTAGACTTATTATCCATACCTCAAAGTATTTCCTTTATTCACCAATCTTACCAGATAGTACCCATGGCTTCTTCATCTTCCTCACCTTCTTTAGCTACCACAATGTCAGCTTCATCTGAGTCCTCTACCACATAACCTCCCAAGTTCAAGTCCTCTTATCTTAGCACTGGAGTTCCTCTTGAGGTTCAATTGTCTATCACCTACTCTCAGATATCCTATGTGGCATTTGAACAAATCTTCAAATGCCAAACCACACTCATACAAACCTTTAGTCCTACATTCATAGAATGTTAGGATTTCATCCTTTCTACCCTTTTCTTAAGGTTTACACTTTTATGGATTTTCCTGCAGTTCTAGGGAGTGGATGGATATGGCCCAAAGAAATGCTCATTTTCTTATGATATTTTTGTCACCTTTATACAATTGCTATAGAGGTTAGGTCATTACACTTTAGCTAGTATCTCTGCAAGCTCAAAAGGGGAGTCTATCAGAATCCACACTTGATCACTTTCCGTGAGTGGTTCTCTCCCATAGACAAGTGGAATGATATGATGAAGGCAAGGATCTCTTATAGTTCTCATCAAACATCGTTAAATAAAAGGGTAATTTATACAGTCCATAGACCATGTCTGGTTGGTCATTCTGGAATGACTCCAAGAGCATTAGGATGTCTCCATTTTTATGGAGAAAATTCTTTTTCATTATGGACAAAAGCCCTTGATCATCATGAATAATTTAGGGAATTCCAACGTTATATGTTCGAAAGAAATAAGACTATTCCTAAGGAGATCTGGCCTACTTTAGCAGAAGAGGCACCATGGGATATGCTTCCCAGAAAATATAAAAATGAGCTTACAGCAAGATGCCAAGAGTGGGAATTCTTTCATGAAAAAACTCTTAACCAGTGGACCATAGATTTCTTGATCAAGATTCTCAGGATCCATATGAACCAAAAGATCTTTATCTCAAGTATGGAGACTTAGTGCAAAATCTGCTAAGAGAAGAAGATGGCAAAGACCAGACCCAGGTGGATGAGGACAACTATGAGATGGTCCCTACTCCTTAAGCCAATCTGCTGCAGATAAGAAAAAATATGCTTTACCAAAAGTGTTGAGTCATCACTCTCACTTTTGTCTCCCACTAATCCAAAGTACTAGTGTGGCTTTTAATTATTTTGTCTTGAAGTATTGAATGAGGCCAGCTCTTTTGTCTGTTTGTAAGGCTGATCACTTTATTTTTACATTAGTATGACTAAGCTACTATCCTTTGTACAGTATGTGGCTAATTGTGTAAGCTGTCATTAGTGTAGGCCATGACAGTTGGCCATTTATGTTTGTCTGAAGAGTTATCCTCTCCTCCTGTTTATATAAGGAGTGGTTCTCTTCATTGTGAATCAAGTTTGAAAAGAATAAACTCTCTCTTGAAAAATATCTCTCTATGAGTCTTTAAATCACTAAAGCCAATAGCCTTCAATATTACTATCATTCCCCTGTTTATCTTCTTATTCTCATCTCATCTTTGATCTCATTAATCTCACATCTCTGTTATACTAAAAGGACTGTGGAAGCCAAGTGGTAGGCATATTAAAAGGACTTTGGAGCACTTCGTGAGTACTAAGGCCGGAGGACTGTTGTAAAGAGGCGAGGAAGCCTGAAGAAAGCAATAGTCATACAGTGCTGACCTTTCATAAGACTTTTAGTCTATTGCTGCTCTTCACAGTCATATGCATATTGTCCTTAAGGTGATCATTGAAGCTTTATAAGCAGTCAAAGGTTGTTGTTCTTGTCCATAGTCATAGCTGTATAGTAGGGGTGGTCCTTTATTATATGCTAGAAAATTGGTTCTTTAAAAAAAAGAACCCTATCCAAAAGAGGCACACTGGAAAAGCTAAGTTGCTCATTCAACCATAACTTTTCTCTATTGTTCCATGTCATATCATTTCACATCATTAAACATTTATATTACAAAAAAAAAAAAAGGACTTCTACCTTATTCCATAATAATGTCTCAATTTTGGTCTATTCTAGCCCTATTCCACAATTCGTTCATCCATCACTTCTACCTTATTCCATAATAATGTCTCAAATTTGGTCTATTTTAGCCCTATCCCACAATTTGTTCATCCATCAGAAAAAAAAAGAAGTAAATAAAAAACAAAGCAATGTTATATTTAGTACCAAATGGAAAGAGAAGTGTGACAGTAATTAATGTTCAAATTGGGACAATCTTATAATATGTAGGCTGAAATATTTAGTATCAAAAAGAGAAGTGTGACAGTAATTAATGTTCAAATTGGGACAATCTTATAATATGTAGGCTGAAATATTTAGTATCAAATGGAAACAAAGTGTGTAGTAATTGCTATATTGGTACCAAATAAAAAGAAAGTGCAACAGTAGTTAATGGCCTGCCACAAACATAAAGAAAAAAAACTTGTCAAATATATGTGAAAAAATTATACAAAATGCAAAAATATTTATAAGAAACAAATGAATTAAGCTACAAGATGGTGATCTTATTTATAGCTAAGAAATTGATTTTGTACACTCATTGTAGATTCAATTTAATAATAAATATAGGAAAGTAATTCACCTTTAAAATGGATAAAACAATATGCTTAATGAATGTTGAGTAGGAAATAAACTAATTATTATAGGCAATAATATACAAAAGAAAACAAAACATGAATAAAGGAAGGAGATGAAAGCTTAGAATAACATTGTTATCAGTACATATCAAGTTTATTGCACTAAAAGATCATGAGGAATGAAGGGTAAGAAATGTTGTAATGTTATTTTATGACTAAGAAATGATAGGTTTGATAGTTTAATGGTGCTAAAAATTGATAATGGGAAGAGTTTTAAGGAGTATTAGGTAACTAATTGATAATAGCATTATGAGAGATACAAAAGAAATCATTGATTATTTTCATTATTTTTAAAAAACTTTAGGAATATCTTTCGACATTTAAACATTTTAAAATTTCAATTTTGAATATAATATAATGAAAAACACACTCTCATACTATAGTTACAAAAGATATGAATTCTCAAAATAATTAAAATTATTAAAAAAATAGTAAAATTAAAGGATATTATTAGATCGTATGACATAACTGGCCATTCATACATTCCTTAAGGAACGTTAAATGCCATAAGAAGTATCAAATATTTTTTTCATTTTTAACTACTTATTATCACTTTTTAAATCAAATTTAAAAAAGTAAAAAGGTTATTTTAGACTAAATTAAATTTTAAAAAATAAAAAGGTTACTTGGACTTACCCTATCAATAACATCCCTTATTGTTGGATTTTTATAACCATCACCTGACAAAAATCTATAACCATTTTTTCTTTGCCTAGCACCTACTCTGCATGGTTAATTATCATAAAAGCTAGACTAGCATGTGGACTTTCACTATCTTTAATTATACCTTTTCTATAGCAACTAATGAATTTTTTTTTTTTTTGTCAAATTCCTCTATCATCTCATCAAAATATGTAATATTTCTAGCTTTAATGATAACATTAAAATCTTTCAATTTTAATTTGACTATTATTATTTAGAATTTATAACTTTAATGGATCATCACTAAAGTTATTAACTAGCTTTACTAGGAATGTATCCCATCTTTTATTTGTTAGTTAGATACTCCATATAGTAGGTCTCCTTATTATATCTCATGTTGAGGAACATAACTTTTCATACCAATTGGTATCATTTGATTTTTTTTTTCTAAATTAAATAAATGATCCATCCATGTTTCACCATGTTGGGATCATACTTTGAAAGCTAGTTCGTAGGGATGGGAGCCACATAACTTTAAGATCACAATAGAATAAAATCTAAAATTTAGCTTAATTTTTAGGATATTTAAGAGTTGTGATCTTAACAATTCCCAAAAAAATATAATATTTGTCTTGGACAAATGGGCTTTTTTTTTAAAAAAACTTTAGAAATGAATTAGCGAGCATAAAATTAGCATCAAGTTCAGGGAATGCTAGAACTTCATCAATGGCAAACCTATTTCCACTCATGATAATTTGAACTATTTATGCAAAATGCAAATATGAAATCACCATTTGCTTGTTTAAGAATGGTTAGTTGCACCAATGATTCCCATCATTCATTAAGTAATGTGTTGAGTTGAGCAATATTGATCATTGCCCCCTATGTCAACAAATGCATCCAAAGAGTAGTCATAGTAATGAAAAAAAAATTAAAAGTTCAGTGCAATATATTTACTTGCATTTATTTTCTCACTATTTAAGATTTTTCTATAATGCTAGTAAAATTGAAGAAAACATCTTCTACACGCTATTGAAAGGAATGAAACATTGTTGACAAATTTAGCACATTTTGCTCACAACCTAAAAAATCATAGAAACATGTTTTATGACTTTAATACTTTATTGACTTTTGTCTTCATCTATAAAGGCTAGTATATTGATTTATCTCTACTTAAATATGTAGTAACTGTTTATAGATAACTAACCATCCTCTTCTCAAGATCAAGAAGTCTCAACTTGGAATACTCTTGGTATAGTCCTAATTAAGGATGTAGACCTTCTAATGGATTCAAAGATACAAAGATCTCTCATAAGATCTTCCAACTGTAAGGTAATGTTTATATTTCTACAGTTTGAAAAGATCTTATAAATCATGGAGATTCTGCTAGTTTTGTCAAAACAAACTTTTAGGCCAAGTTAATTCTAAAGAATTTATTTATCTCTTATGAAAGTGTTTATGCTTGTTTGAACCTTCTTTACAATTTTGTTACTTTAGAAATGTTTCTCATTCTAGGATTAGTGGTATTAATTGTTTCAAACATTATCCTAGTATGATTCACTAAGTATTTGGCCTAAGAATTCATCATATCCATCTTCAAAGATTGCCTTACAATGGTTGTAGGCAACATAATTTGATTATCTTTGCCAATTAATTGGGATTTATCCTCAAGGAATTGTGACTGATAAGCTAGCATTAGCAAGGGCCAACAACCATAGCAATGGGTGCATGTAAGCAGTCTTAGTGAATAGGCAACTAGGTTGTATAGTTGATATATGGAGAATCTTATTTAGCAGTTATGAGCAATTAGTTGTCTATACAATATAAGGATGATTTGAAGCATTTTCAGACAATTTGTCATGGTGAAAAGTAGTTGTTATTAGGGTTAAATACGTTGTCTCCCTAGGTTTTGCTCTATTATACTATTTAGTCTCCCATTTTTAAATATTATACTATATTTTCATTATGTTACAATCTATTAAAATTGTTATTAAATGAATATCAAAAGCCTATTTTACCCATTGTTTTCATTTTATACCACACCATATCACCATAATATTACCAGCAAGATCATAAAAAAAACTAGCAAAAACATATTTTTGAAATCAAATTCAACAAACAACAAATCACCAAACAAACCTAGCCTCTCCAAGAACTTCAACAAACAATAAATAAATCATTCAACAATAAAAAAATACAAGGACCAATATTTCATAACTCATTCAACAATCCAAATCATTCAATAATACAAAAGATGTATCAAAGTTAGTAATAAATTGTATATTCATTCATTTTTTTTAAACTTTAGATTTATTTTTCATTAAGTGCAGGTTTATTAGTAATAAATTGTATATTCATTCTTCATTGAATGTATATTTATTAGTAATAAACTTTTATATGATGATTTTGTAAATTTAATGTAAACTATAGGTTAATTTGGTATAAAACTGCATATTCATTATAAGTAAACTTTAGGTTCATTTTGTATAAAGTGTAGGTTCATTTTTTTTTTATAAACTATAGGTTCATTTTTTATATATAAATTCTAGTTTTATTTTTATTGTGAACTGTAGGCTCATTTTCTTATAAACTGTAGGATCATATAGTATAAACTGTAAATTTATTGTGAGTAAACTGTAGGTTCATTTTGAATAAACTCAAGATTCATTACTATTTACTTATAGATTCATTACAAATGAACTTTAGATTCACTAAAATTTGCCTAAAAGTATTTGTTAGTAAGAATATCAGTTAACATCTAACATTAGTTATTCATATTTCATAGCAAACATGAGATTAAAGGCAATAACAAATAAAAGGAAAAGCAACAAAAAAGATAGCACAAACATGTTAAATGATGAAAATCAGTAAGCAATCAATATGGGATATACGATTAAGACAAATGATTCATACAGGACATGCTACTATAACTAAATAGACAATAGAGAAAGAACCTCTTACTCCACCAAAGAAAAAAAAATAATAAATGAATCTGATGACACAAAACCAAAAAAGAAAAAGAAAACATTAACAAATAAAAGAAAAGTTGCTCAAAATGTTAAAGAAAAATTTGATGAAGAATTTAAACAATAAAAGCCTGAAGAAGAAGAAGAAACTAGTGAAGAAGAATTTGACAAACAACAAACAAAGAAATTAGCAAAATCAAAATTCTTGCGAACAAGAATTTCACCAAATAGGCTACACAAGTTGGTAGGAAAACTTTCAAAAGAACAATGTAAAACAGTTAAAGAGATTGGATTTGGTAGCCTACTAAAATTTACAATGTCTAAATGTGATGGATAATTAAGTATTTAGTAGAAAAATATGATTACTATAGGATGACAATTGTTTTGGAGAATGAAGAGCCAGTCCTCAATGAAGAAGATGTTACTAACATATTGAACTTGCTTTGTGGAAAAAACTTATTGTTGAGGTGAAAGGTGACATTGACATATTTGAATATAAGCAATTGCTATAATCATGGAGACAATGATGGCAATTTTCTGCTGGTAGTCTAGTCACAAAGAAAATGGGTCTAGAAATCATAAACAAAGGAGATGATTTCAAAAGAGATTTTGTAGTGTTTTTGGTTTCATCTTTTCTTAAATGCAATCAAAGCAAAAGAGCACATTACAAAATTTTTTTATCTCTTATTTGATGTCAACCAAATAAAAAATCTCAATTGGTGCCAGTACACATTTAAGAGCCTCACAAAATTTATTGAGGAGTGGAAGAAAAAGTGAATTGGTTTCTTCACAAGTCCAATCACTTTCCTTTTGGTAATTAATCCATACATATCATTCTAATCTCAAATACTTAAATTTTCTATGTTTAATACTAAAACAACACAAGTTCATTTTTATAATATTGATTTTTAATCTCCTTTTATATATTTTTTTTTTTGAAATGAACAACTAGCTTACTTCGACAAAATAGAGTTGAAAGTAATAGATATTACAAGAAAACTTCTAACCTTATCAAAATGAACTACTCAAAGTGAACACAATAAAGTTAGGAAAGAATTGAAACAAGGAGTGTTTAGAAAAGGTAAAGTCATTCAATGTTTAACTTTGATCCAAACTAAAGATGAGCAACAAAAAGAAGAAGAACAAATCCAAAATGATGAACAACATAAAAGAATAATAGTGAGGAAGGCAATTTCAATTTCAAGTATGATAAACATACAATATGAGCCAAAAAAAATGTTTAACTTATAAAATACTTTGTTCATTACAGGAATCTATTAAAAGAATGTCATTTATTATAAAAAAAAATGGTTTCCATAATAATTAAATTTAGAGAAGTAATGACAGAAATAAAAAGGACAAAATCAATAGAGCTTATGAAAAACACTTTCAATTTTGTGACTAAAATATTTAACAACATTTCTAGCTCAAAGGGTAAGGAAGAACTTGAAACAATAGAGAAAACAATTGAAGATGATGATGATGAATTCTTTAGAAATGAAAACATCCTTGAAGCATTGATAGAGCTTGAAAAAGCAATACTAAAAACACAAAAAACTAGAAAAACAATGGGCATTGCTCATTCCTTTTTATTGACTAACTCTTACTGAGTTATATCCCCAAAAGCATGAACAACAAGACCCACCATAAACACAAGAAAATGCTAACGAATAATAGCCTCAACAACAAGAAAATGTTGAGGAAATAAGGGCTACTTCTAATCAAGAAAAACATGCAAAAACTATAGCTGAAGAGTCAATACAAACACCATAAATTTTTTTTGATGAGTATGTATCCTAAATTTGTACTTGTTATGCTGTTTGTAGGTTCATTATTATTTAACTAAAAGTTAAATAGTATTTAACTTACCTACAAGTTCATCACAGATGAGAACTAGGTTCATTACTATTTTCTTATAGGTTCATTTTCTATAAATTATAGGTTCATTTTTTGTAAAATATATGTTCATTTTTATAAATTGTAAATTCATTTTTTTTATAAATTGTATCTTTATTTTTTGTAACTATAGATTCATTTGCTATAAATTGTATATTATTATGAGTAAACTATATGTTTATTTTTTTTTAATAAAATATAGGTTCATTTGGTATAAACTGTAGATTAATTATCAATAAGTTGTAGATTCATTTTTTATAAAATATATGTTCATTTTTTTATAAACTGTAGATTTATTTTTTGTAAACAAACTATAAGTTCATTTGATATAAACTATATAATTATTATAAGTATTTACTTACAAGTTAATTAGTTTCTAATTTACCTACATGTTCATCACAAATGAAAACTAGATTTATTACTATTTGCCTTCAATTTCATTACTAATTAACTGAAAAATTATGTTATTATAAAATTTAAACTTACACATTCAACAATTTATTATAGAGTAATTGATGAATCAAAATTAGAGGTTGAGAATGTACACAAAAGAACAAGACCAACAAGGAAGTATAATAAGCTTCCTTTAGCCTTGAGATCTCCATTTTAGACAGAAATGATGTAAACTTATAAGATTTAACTGTCAATGAGAGGTTCATCTCAGAGTTTGTTGCCTGCAACAGAACAAATAAAAAAAGAGTGAGGTTTAAATTTTGTTTATACTATATGTTCATTACTTTGAATTATCAGGTTCACTAATAATTTTTTCTTTTCTTTTTCATAGAGAATTATTTTTATATATGATGACTACTATGTCAGCCGAGACAGCCTTCAAACCCTATCAACAAATGAGATAGATTATGTTATTTTAAATATTTAAGCTTTGAGAATGAACTAGGTTGACATAAAAAGAAGAGTTGGGCAACAAAAAGAGTATTCTTCTCCACTAGGCCATTTGTAAGTAAATTTTTTACTCCCATTTTATATTTTGTCTCAATTATATGATCAAACACTATACAAACATTAAAATCTATAGGTTCATCATCCGTTTCTCCATATTATTCATTACTTTTTCTTTTTTGCATGATATAAATACATCAAACAAATACATTGATGCACAAAAACCAGAAGTACATCAAGCCAATTTTGAAATTCTGGTCAATAAATAATTAGAACATGTGAATGTTGACATTAGCGATACTGATCTTATAAGCACATATTATTCAACATTAACTTATCTTCAATACATGATTGTAAGTACATGTTATTCATAAAATTATTGAACCTTGTAACATTAAATTCTCAAGTATTCTTCTTTATTCTACAATATTTTTATTATTTTCTAGTTTGCATAAATTTCAAATCTAAAAGAATTAAAATAATAGACAACAAACTACTACCAAGAAAAGTATCTTATAAAACCAAGTGTGAAGACTCTCCAAAAATAATTGTAAGTCCATTTCTTTTCTTATACATGTTTACTCTTATGTATAGGTTCATTTCTTACATATTGTAGGTTCATTTGTTGGAAGTTGTAAATTCATTTTGTATATATTACAAATTCATTATTTTATCTATGGTCCAAACTAATGCAATTAAACTTATTTGGCAAAATGAAACTTCACCAAGACAAAGACTTCACAAAATATCCTAAATATTTACTCAAAATACCTTGTAAATCAAACAAACCAATTATTGATTGTAGAGTCTATTATATGAGGCATATGGAGACCTACAAATAATAAGGAGTGTGATTTTAATAAAAATCATGTAAATTATTGTTGAATTTTATGATAATATGTGAACATTATTATTCTCTGGTTATAATTGTTTTATAATTGTTTTAATTGCATTTTTTGGATGAACTTTCCTTGAAGTCCCTAAGAGCCAAATACTACTCAAGTATTCTACTTATGAAAGTCAATACTTGTAGGGATGATGTACTAAAGGAAACTAGAAAACAATTTGTTGAGTCAAAGAAGAAGAAGAAATGATTCATTTTTTTTAATATATAAAGTAGTTTTAATAATATTTAAAAATGTTTTAACTATAATAGGTTTAAGAATATTTTGCAATTCTAATATTTCATGTTTTAAGAATATAAATAAAACGTTCATGTTTCATTATATTTCATTGTTATTTGCTTACAAGTTCATTATTTTCTTACATATAAGTTGATTTCTTAAATCATTAAGATTTATTAGTATTTGTCTACAGGTTCACTTAGTACAAACAGTAGGTTCATTTTTTTATAAACTATAGGTTCATTTTTATAAAGTCTAAGTTCTTTTTTTTTTTTCTAAACTGTAGGTTCTTTTTTGTAAATTGTATATTCATTTTTAATAAACAATAGGTTCATTTTGTTAATACATACAATAGTTTTAATAATTTTTTTTAAAGATTTTAACAATATTCTTCAATTGTAAAGATACAATAGTTTTAAGAATATTTTGCAATTCTAATATTTCATGTTTTAAGAATAGAAATAATGTGTTTATGTTTCATTACATTTCATTACTATTTGCTTACATGTTCATTTTTTTTAATTATATAGCTTGATTTCTTAAATCATCCAGGTTCAATAGTATTTGTCTATAAGTATATTTGGTACAAACTATAGGTTTATTTTTTATAAATTAGAGGTTCATTTTTTATAAAGTGTAGATTCATTTTTTTCTAACCTATAGGTTCATTTTTTTCTAAATTGTAAGTTCATTTTTTATAAACCATAGCTTCATCAAAATATATATACATTCACTCATTATTCATTACAACTAAAAAAATGAATTAAAAAATACTAAAAATAAAAAATATTCTATAAAATTCCAAAAAAATTAAAAAAGCTATTCAATTTACAACTGGATGGAACTTTAAACTTGAATTTGGAGTAACAATTACCAATTCTAAACTTTTAGAACTTAGATGAGTAAGATATCCATTTGCAGGTACATCTAAAAAAGTTTTCAGCAAATAAAAAATACATTCATTAAACACGAACCATCAGGTAGATTAAAGTTTCATGACAAAATACACAAAAAATTGATATACATATTCATAATTCCTACCTGAATAAAATTTTGTACAACCATTTGAGTACTTCTCCTACAACCTTTTTTTTTTTTTTTATTAAACTTTGTTTCTATTATACTCTTGATCCTTTTATTGCGATCACCTTTTGCTTTACTATGGGGTGGATTTTGAAGTTTTTTCACTTGAACAAGATATTGCATCAAATTCTTTTTCAAAGTAAACAAAAATCAACCTCATATATAATCTTCTTTTCCGCACTTTTAAAAGCTTCCTCACAATGTTTTCGAGTTTTCATATTGTCTTCACTACCTAAAAATCAACTTGTGAAAATTTCTAACCATTTGTACCCTTTAAGGAGAAGCAATTAAACCACTTTCATCACATAAAGAGACTAATGGAATATCAACATTTCTGCTTTCAATCACATCTTTCGTCCATCTCTTTACTAAATATTTTTATGGAATTTCTATGGTACAATGAACATTCATAATGTGAAGTGGCAGCAAAAAATCCCTACCTAAAAACAATATACAAATCCATTGAAATAAATATTTAGATTTATTGAAACAATTAACATATATCCAAATTTGCAACATATTATCTCAAAAAATATCTTATAAATGCAATATATAAATATCTCTGAAACATAAAAAATAACCTCATGATAAATAATATCTAAATCCGGTCGCCACACATGATACTTAAGATTATTACCATTAAAAGGCATACAATTTTGATGACAAGAAGCACCCTTTATAAACTACTCTTCAAATAAAAAATATATCTTTGGTTTATATATTTCTCTCGCATGTGAAACTATCTTCCCATTGTTCAAAGCCATCACTAGTTCACCTTGCAAACAATGCATGTCCTCTCCATTCTCTTTTCTCCTCTATTCTAAAACTATATTAGCAAAATAGTTATAAAAATCAAAAGTCCAACGGTCTTGAAAAGCCTCCTAGACACAAAACAATTGGTACTCTCACTCCTTTGTGATGATAAAATTCCATCTGAAAAAATGTTTATTAAATGCAGGACACCATTTCTCTCTAATATAAAAAAGCATTTGAATTTAAGAATTCTTATGACACTGATATTCTCTTTCCAACTTGAAAAAAAATAACAAATAAATAACACATTCATTAATTCTACACTTCATGTTTATCTATAAAATTGAAAATTTTAAAAAAATTCAAATACCTATTCTAATAAAATTGAAAACTCAGTCTCTAAATCGCTATATTTAAGCACATAGTTGAATAATTCAATAAATTCTTTATTACTTCTCAAGCACTTGATATTCTTCTTCAAATTCTCTTCTATATGCAATATACAAAGCCTATGTCGTGAATTAGACTTGAACAATAGTAGCAACGATAATAGCAAATTAGGCTGTCATAATTGTCTGGGGATGTCTACCTTCCATAAATCTCAAAACATACTAAAGATCCATAAAAAGGACTCTATGTTCTCATTTAACAAAAAATCACATTCAAACATTACATTTATACAGTGATGATTCATACATATGAATCAAAAACAAAAAATTATATAACATCTGTTACATTAAATCCACCAAAATCATTATATAGAAATTTGGATAACAAATTAACATATAGTTTACTACTAATAAATATACATTTAATAAAAAATAAACCTACACTTTATAAAAAATGAACCTTTAACTTACTCATAATTAATTTACAGTTTATACCAAATGAACCTATATTTTATATAAAAAAAATGAACTTACAGTTTACTAAAAATGAAATTATAGTTTATAAAAAAAAATGAACATACATTTTATAAAAAATGAACTTATACTTTATACAAAATGAACCTTTAGTTTACTGATAATGAACTTACAATTTACAAAAAATGAACATATAATTTATAAAAAATGAATCTATAATTTACAAAAATTGAACTTATAATTTACTAATAATGAATTTACAGTTTATAACAAATGAATATTTATTTATAAACTAATAAACTTATACCATGTAGCAAATGAACGACAAAAAAAAAACATAAAAATCCAATTAATAATATTAATATAAACATAAATAACATACCTACAAATGAACCACAAATCATATCATATCTATTAGTGCGATACATCGTATAATGCATTAACAAATCTCCAAAAAATTCATAATCTTGTTTCATCTGTAAATTTCTCCAAAAGAAACTACACAATCTCGCATTACTATCAACCTAAAAATAAAAAAAATCTTTATTATTTGATCGCCTTCTTCCAAAATTTACAATCATTGCATTAGAATCGTTGTCATCTAATTTTCTCAAAATTTTCAAGGCCAAACAATTATAAGTATCCCTATCAATAAACCCCACAAATGAAGAACCACCAAATTACTTCTTAAGCAATGTAATCCCATCAAACACAATAACTCCATGTTCTCTTAAAAGTTTAAGATAAATCAACTAGTTCTTTGTCACTCTTCTAAGTGAATGAAGAAGATGAATTTCGCTCGATGAACATAACTCATGATTGTACTTCTTTTCATGTCTTATCACAGTTCAAACTCTATTTTCAGCAACATCAAATTGAATGAAAAGTTTTATAATAAGTTCAAATGTTAATTTTTGACTAACACTTATTTTCTTTTGTTATCTTTTCTTTTTCTCCAGCCTTTAAGCAACAAAATCTTTTCATTAATATTGTCTTGCCGCCATTTCTATGTCTTTGCTTACTCTTTCTAATACTCAAACCAACTATGAAAGCATAGTCACTATATAAAACATAAGTCTCTTCACCATAATTCATAAACAATCCTAACAAATTATTATTAGAAGCACTCTTCACATTATCAACTGTAAAATAATAAAAACATAATTAAAAAAATATACTAATGTAATGAACTTATATTTTTAATAAAGAATACAAATACCTCTAATATATTACATCAAATTAAAGTTAAACGATAACAAATTTATATAGATGAAATTTTTGAACCTATAGCTTACCTACAATAAACCTACACTATCAAAAAAAAAAAAAAAAACCAAAGAATCTATACCCTATAAAAAATGAACCTTATGAATAACAATGATGAACCTAAAATTTCAACTAACGAAACTTATGTATATTATTTTTAAACCAAATAAAAAGAATCAAACACATAAAAATAAAATAACAAAGAAGAAATGGAGAATAGATAACAAATAGTCGAAGAACAAATAATAAAAAATAAAAAAACTAAACAAGAAGGAGAATGAGAATCACATAAACAAAGAATTCAAAACAAGCAAGAAAACAGACACACAAAATAGAGAATAAAAAAAGAGAAATACCAACTATAAATTCTCATTAACGTCATTAATATCAATCAATAAACTTCAAAAATTCCACACATGTGAAACTTTCTAAAATACATCGTATCAATAAATAATACATAAAATATTATAGATAAAAATTCATGATATAATTTGCCATAATTAACCCGAGTCCTGCAACGATTACATTATTGCTGGCCCTAACTCGGGGTCCCAGATTCATTAAACGAATGCTCAGCCCATCTGGCCCGTTGCCCTAATCAGCTCTCTTCTTCCACTCGGTGCAATTTCTCTCCTCACTGTCCAACAGCCAGCACAAAATACAGCCCGAGGCTGAGAGAGAGAGATAGTGACAATTTTTTAATTTTAATTATTAAAAAGAAAAATTAAAGCACCAATAAGCAGAATATTCAGCAGCGAGATCCAACTTAGAAGCCCACAGCTCAACATCAATTAACATCCATTCTCAACTTCTAAATTAAATAAAATATAATCCAATACAAAAAAACAAATTCTATTCTTTTCTTCTTCACATCAGATCTATCAAAATCCTTACTGATCTCTCAAATCTTGGTTTTATCCAACTCTATTTCGTATGATTATCAGACAGTGAACAATGGATTCGCAGCCTTCCCAATTGGGAAGGTCTACACTTGACTCTCCAACCTCTACGTCCACCATAAGTAGCGGTTACCGAATCAATTCCTCGTTGGCTAAATCAATATCCGATGCTAGCAGCCAGAGTCTATCCTCAATCCTCAACAATCCTCACGTCGGCAAATCTGGCGTCTACGGCTCCGACGCGTCATCCTGGGTGGGCTGGTGGCCTTCCTCCACTGCCGTCGCTCCCCCGGAGTTCACCCCACTGATCTCCAACAAAGCCACGTCGGAATTGTCGAGATCCGATTTCCTACCCTACTTGTTATCCATTGCCGAGTCTTACAACCGATTCGAAGACGTCAGAAATCATGCAATCAAAGAGGAGAATAATCTAGACCTAGACAGCATCGGCGGTCAAGGCGAAGCGCTGGTCGCCTGTTTGCGAGAGGTGCCTGCGCTTTATTTCAAAGAAGAGTTTGCGTTGGAAGATGGGCCCACCTTCCGTGCGGCTTGCCCCTTCTCCAACGTGGCGGAGAATGTAGTGCTGCAAGAGAAGTTGTCGCAGTATTTGGACGTGGTGGAGTTGCACTTGGTGAAGGAGATTTCGTTGCGTTCCAATTCTTTTTTTGAGGCGCAGGGGCAGTTGCAGGATCTTAATGTGAAGATTGTGGAGGGCTGTAGTCGGATTCGGGAGTTGAAGGAGACTATAAGGCTTTTAGATAAGGATATGGTTGAGTCCGCTAGGCATATTCAGGAGTTAAATGCTACTAGGAGTAATTTGTTGGCTCTGCAGCACAAGTTGACGGTTATATTATATGTTAACCAAGCCCTTTCAGCTCTCAAGTTGGTAAATTAATCTCTTGTAATTTCAATCTGTATAGCCTGAACATATCACATGCTTGTATTTTGTTTAGTGCATGCCTTCCTGCTCTAGCATTAAAATTTTCTATTAGTATAGCAATATCCCAGGCTTATGCAGTTTCTTTGCTGTAAGTTAAGTGGTGGCAGTTGGCACACTAACACTAATTTTATGTGAAAGTAGATTGTCTTTATGGATTTATAAATGAATATTGATTTAACTCATTATGTGTTTGCTGAAGGTTGATCTTTTTTTTTTTAAAAAAAGAAATTTAAATTTGGTAATCCTCTTGTTCTTGGTGTTTTCATATCTAAAAGAATTCAACTTTTGTCATGTACATCTCCAAATGATTAGTCTAGTGCACACAATTGTCAAAGGAGTGAGGCGCATTAAGATGCAAAGGGATCCTGAGACCTATGTGCAAGGCACAAGTTCCAGGTGCATGATTGAGCAACGAGGCATGCAACATGAATAAAAGAAATTGTATAATTCTAATAACACTAATTATTCATATTTATAACCATTCTGCATGATTCACCGCAAAAGTCTTCCTTGCTTTAAACGCAAAATTACCAAGTGACAGGTAGGTAAGCAAATATCTAGGTATCCTTAGATGAAAGAGCAATTCTTAGGTGTGATTATCCATTGTATGGCATAAAAAGTGTCAAACCATAACATGAACTACTTGAAAATCACTGTAGCACAAAAAAATATATAAAGTGTGCTCCATCTTGTGTGTGTGAAGCTGCAGTATATGTGCTGCAAATGTGCAAGGCACAATCTGTTGAAAAATGAAGCTGTTTCAGCAGTAAAACTACTGCGTACATGCTGCTCACTCTGGGAAAGTATTCCCAGGCCCCACCTCTGGCTAGGTTTGTAATATTTTATGTGTTAGGGATATTGAAGCTTGGGTCTGCTCTTTGTAAAGGTGAAACGTTTTGAAATGAGTGAAAATCTCATTCTTTCTGCTGTAAAGTTAGCTTTGTAATTAGTTTCCAGGATTGTAGGAATACGGTTCAAATAGGCTCCTTAACTTTGCAGGCGGGGCCAAATACGCTATTTTGACCTTTTATGGCCATTTAAGCCCAATACTTACCAAAATCAGCTTACATAAGCCTTTCTTCGGTTCTGCTAGAGCGCGTCCCTTGCATGGTTAAGGCACAAAAGGGCTTATGTGAGCTTATTGTGGTTAGTATTGGGCTTAAATGGTCATAAAATGTTAAAAGGACCTATTTGGCCTCGCCCGCAAAGTTCAAGGGCCTATTTGAATCTGATTCCTTTATTGTATGTAATTTTTTTAAAGAGTATTGTAATGAGAGAGAAATATGTGGGGAAGTAGAGATGTGAGGTTTATTTAGTGCATAGGACAATACAACTATAGAATTGAAAGGATTTATAATTTATTGAATGAAATTATAAAAAAAAAAAAAAAAAAAAAACTGTGGCAAACAAATGATGTGTAAGAAGCATGCCTAGGTGTGAGCCTGTTTGGCAGAACCCGCCTTTTAACTAAAGAGGTGCTGGTCCTAGGGCTTGCTGTGCCTTGCTCCTAAGGCACGCCTGGGGCATGGTTTGATAATTATGCTAGTGAAGCTCCCATTACTAATTGCAGATTTGGTATATGAAAATGTGCAGTTTTTGTGGATTCTTATTGTATACAGCTTGGAATGATTAGTGATGCAGGACAGGTTGATAAACCAGCCTACAATTTCTGTTATGATGACCAAATTGAAAGCCGATTATGATATCTATGGTTTAGGTTTATGGAAGAAGGTAAACAAACGTTAGGAATTTGAATTGGGGTTGTTTAGAAAGACAAAAGGAGAATTAGGAGGGTGTTTTGATGTTGTGAACGGTACCAAGAGTACTGTAAGAGCAGAAGAGCAATTAAAACGGAGGAAGAAAGAAGAGAGACAGAGAGGAGATTTAAGGAGAATCGGCACCAAATCTTTGAAATGAAATGCTCAAAATTCCATTATCAATAACCTAAAAAAAGTAATTGATTGCATAGGTAATACTTTCTTAGAGCTTTAGTAAATCCTACTGCTACAAGGATTAGAAATCCCAAACTAGGAATATTCTAACCTTACTTATCCTAGAATCATAAATCTCAGCTAGGGAAAATTCTAAACCTATAGCAAATATGAGGCGACATATACTGCTATTCTTATTCCTATTAGGATTAGGATCAAAATACTAAATGGGTATCAAATAGTCCCTAAACATATATGCTTAACTATCAAGGAACCTTAATATTGGTTCAAAATTTTGCTGTAGGCTTCTGAATAAGGTCATGCCGTTTCAGCCATGAAAGAGCTGCTACATCAATTAGTCTAGTGCAGTGGCCATTATTAATTGCAAATTTGGTATGGGACAACATACATCTTTTGTGGATTCTCATTTTAGTTTTCTCAACCTACTCTAATCATAGTAAAACCCATCCTATTATGCTCTGTCATTTTACCCTGCATTATATTTTTGCATGTCTGGAGAGAAATGAGAATAGTTTCTGAAAATTATTTATTAAATCTATTGTATTTGAATGGTCATTTTGTTGTAGCACATTTCCTTTTTTCTTTTCCATATTTTTAGGACTTCAGTAAGATTTTCTGGATTAAGATTTAAAGTCATGATATTCATGTTAGAAAATATAAGTAGTTTTGTTTTTCATGCAGCTTGTTGCATCTGCATATTGTGCTGGAGCTTTGGATGTCACGGATGATTTGCAGCATCTGTTGGTACGTCTTGTGCATTTATGCTGTTCATTTCTTAAACTGCTTTTTTTTTCTTTTTTTTTTTTTTGAAAAGGGTTGGGGGGGGCGCATTTTTGATAAAAGATCCATTTCAGTTTCTTTTTAGAAAACCCTATGTTAAAACAAAAAAAAAAAATCTTCTTTTCTTTCTTTCTCATATTCTTTTCTGATATGTAAATTATAATAATTCCAATAAGGACTAAGACTTGAAATCTCATATGACTTCCAAAATGTATTTTTCAATATGTTGGACCATCATCAGGTTTTGCAGCATACTCTCTTTTCTGGAAGTTGTAAGGGCAATGTCTTTTAGAATTTGAGTAAATTACATTTTCATCTTGAGGTTTGTCCCCTAACTGCATTACTTATGATGCAAAAGAGGAATAGCACATTAGCCCCAGTTGGTGTCTTAAAACACAATGTCTTTTTCTTAAGGGTGAAAGGTGAACTGTTAATGAACAAATTTGTTGGGTGGTTGTTCATATTTGTTTATTTGATTGATGAGTTCGAACCAGATTTTATGCTCGTTTACAAAAAGTGGGCCAAACACTTGTTCTCAGCTTGTTATGTTCATGAACAGACTCATTTGGTGTTCATGAACATATTTATTTAAAGTGATTTAAAATGATTTTTTCCCAAATCTTTCCTCATATAAATGAAAGAAAAAACTGAAATTAACTATTCTGGTACAATGATCTCCTTTTCGTTGTTTTCCTTGCCCTTAATAGAATATCTGCCTCCATGGTGAATTGATTTCTAATTTTCATTTTCTTTCCTCTGGTGGGTCTGTTTTGAGTTACATTTTCCTTTTTGGCCAAAGTGCTCACTCATTCTGTATGTTTTATAGGATGGACATGAGCTGACTGGTCTACATTGCTTTCGACACCTTCGGGATCATGTAGGAACTTCAATAGATTCCATAAACAGGTATGAATTTTCTTTAAAGACAGATTCCATAAACAGGTATGAATTTTCTTTAAAGACAACAAAAAAAGTTAGCTTTGTGCACAGCATCACCTTTTATATTGGTTTAGATCTGTTATTGAGTTGTTACTTTCTTCTGTTCAGTATTTGTGTAATATGTGTACTGTTATTTACTTATACCAAAACTCTTAACATACTGCGTTATTTTTATTCAACAGTTGGCATATTGCTTCTTTTTTTCTCTCCAATTTTTTATTTATTTTATTTTATATTTTTATATTAAATTAATTTATAATTTATTTTATTAGTGTATAACTCATATAATTTATTTTACTTTATATAATTTATTTTTTATATTTTATATTAATATAATAATACAATATAATGATATGCTATTTTCCATAGTGTTGCTTTAAAGTAAAACTGTTAAGCTTTGGCCGCTTCAAATTTGATAAGCTTAATTCTTTGTTATAACAACATTTTGCCAATTACGAATTTGATTAAGTAATAATGTACTCATACACCGATAAAATGAGAAGGTCTTGGTACACAATATAGAAACCATATAGAAAATGAAGTGAATGCCATTTTTTTGGTTTATGTTAACTTAATACAATTATTTTTATAGCATTCTCTTAGGAGAATTTATGCATGCTGCAATACATGATGCTGGCGATACAGATGTGGCTATTTTATCTAAAGCTAAAGCCAGGGCTTCTATTTCTGCTAATGGGAAAGATGAAGTAAGCTAAATTTATGCGTGATGAGTTCATTTTTTACCTTTGACAAAATCCTGGAATTTTGATCTAGTTACTTCTTGCATTTGATGACTTTGTAGACTTTGTACCCGTAACTCTACAATTAACATATCCATCGAAGACTTGAATTTTAGTAAGCGGAGGAAATGAGTATGTCGCAAGTATGTTGTTTTGGTATAATTTTGCATTGTACTAGATATCTTGCTTATGCAACATGTTAGATAGTTAGACAATGACATAAGTTTGTTGCCTGATGTAATCTTGGTTATCTACTGAGGGTTCGCAATGTACAAAGTGGAGGAGATGAATATGACCAAAGTATGTTGCCTGCCTTATGTTTTGCATTAGACTGAATATATTGCCTAAGTAAGCAACTTGTCAGAATATCAGATTATTATACAAGTATGTTGCCTAGTATGATATTGCTTATCCACTAAGAAATTACAATGTACCTAGTGGAGGAGATATTTTGGTGTATTATATTATGCATATGATATGAGTATGTCGCCTACTAGAATTTTTCGTTGTCCTACTATGACTTTCATTGTAATGAATATTTTGCTTGAGGAAGTAATATGCTAGAGTGATACTTATATCGTCCCAGAATTTGGTTCTAGTCATAAGGTGATCTGATTAAGTATTAAAGAAAAGAATGGGTGCCTTAAATGAGAGAACCAATGACCTCAAACAATTTTTAATTGCTTATTGGAGAGAACACAATGATTTCTCTACAACACAATCTCGAAGAGAATTTCACTTGAGTTCATTTCCTTAGTGTCCTACTTATTAGATACAAAGCATTAAGAATAACTGCTACCAATGACTTCCTACCACTAACTTCCTGTCACAAGTAGGTAACTACTATGATTAAATACATACGGAAATCTAAAATAACTGTAAACTAAACGATGTAGTTTTGTTTCATAATGTCACCCTTCCTTGGAAAATGCACTTGTCCTCAAGTGCAGAAGGTGAAGCAGCCATCAGGTTCAGTGAATCCCTACTTTACTTTCATTGTTAGCTAGTTCCCTGCTATCAACTTCAACAAAACATTAATTTGCTTCTTGCAGGTCTGTTTCAACCAAACTTTTGGAGTTGTATATTGTTCCTTGTTCCTCGCCCAAGTATTCAAGCCCATAATCCTTCTGTCCTGCATAAGAGTCTTGGATTAGAGATGTCCTTCTGTTCATAATAATAGTAAAAAAATTGTTGACTTTCCCTGAGTATGAAATCAATAAAGTACAAAGTTGTTTTGTCAACAATGACTCTCTTTAATTTAGCTTTTAGTGTTGTTTTGTCAATAATCCCCCTCCTTAATTGCAAAACTGGTAAACTCTAACCAAATACTTCTTTTCTATAACTCTTTGTGCCAAAATAAAAAAGGACAATTATTATGGCACAAAGGGATTATAATTTTAAGAATGCCTCTGTATGTTGCTTACAGTTGGTGTTATGTATTTTTCTTTAACATACAGTATATCTAATCCAATATCTAAAAGATTTGGCCTATTACGGTCATGATTTGCAATTGTTACCGTGTTTAGGACTTGATATTCATCTCATATATGAGTTTGAAGTGTGTATTTCCAATTTACTTTTGTCCTGTTCCTGATCATTCCCCTATTCCTATCAAGCATATCAAGGTGGGAGTTAATCAGTTGGCATAGGTTTAGCGCTTCACTCTCTTTTGTTCCTTGAATCATGAAACACATTTATACCTTTCTGTCAACTTACTTTGAGTTTTCGAAGTAGTTGTCTTTGTAGAACTTTTTGATGGTGGTCCTTTTTGCTTTTTGGGAATACGACTTATACACTTCATTAACTATTATGTTAGCAGGTTAAGGCGGATGAAGAGGAAACCTCTAATTTTCGTGATCGCCTCCTCCCTCTTATTGTGGGGCTGCTAAGAACAGTGAGCATCATGCATACTTGTCATTGAGATGCATATCTGTTTGAAGTTTTAAGTTTCATGTCTGCATATAACTCTTTAACGAAGAGCTTAGTTGCATACTTGGAGTTGCCCTGTTTCCTTAAATCATCTCAATTTTTTGCTATTAAGTATGATTGTTATCATAAAATCTGTAGATAATGGTGATGGTTATGTTTCTGTGTTAACCTACCCTTACTGCTGTTTATAGCTTTTAAAACTTTAATATATTTTGATTTTAATGCTGATATTGTACTCTTTGATAACAAATTTGATTCTTGTTTAATAATTTGGTACAAGTTACTAGAAATATTGGTTTCTTATTCTTATTCACCTTTGCTGGTAGAAAAGTTTGGCTTGAGTTAAAAGCAGTCATAGGGAACATTAAAATACTTTATGTATACGACTTTGATTTTTACAAAATTGCCTATTGTACAATACTGAAGTTAAGATAAAATACCTGATTCAAGTGTTTACCAGGGAAGCCTGGATATGTTCAATTAGTGAATTCTTTATGCTTAAAGCAGTCATGAAGGTGCCATTTATTTGGCTCCTCTCAAGGAGCAGAAACTGCCATTCAAGCTGTTCTTGAGGTGTTCCATTGTCAAATATAAAGCCTGAAATAAGTGTAACTGAATATAATATTGTAATAGGTTTATGGTAGATGTCTGCCTTGTCCTGCACGCCCCTTGCTCTCATGCTCTGTGTGTGTCTGAGATTCTTATTAAGGACTTTAACAAGTTAAATTGTTCACCATTGACCCACATTGATCTGTATTATCTGGCATTTTTGACTTCTTAAATCCCATAAAGATTTGGAAAAGAAAAGATTTAGTGCAGCTAGGGAATTTGTTACAGGTGCTGAAGCTGGAATATCAACCACATTTTGGTGTCTGTATTCTTTGATGTGTTATATCAATTTTTCTTTTGTTTCAGGCTAAGCTTCCTTCTGTTTTGAGGCTTTATTGTGATACACTTACTGCCGACATGAAAACTGCTATCAAAACTGCAGTTGCAGAGCTGCTGCCTATTCTTGTTGCCCATCCTATAGAGTCAGATTTTACACCTGGAGAGCGAACAGTAGATGCGGATGGTAACTTCATAATACAATGTTCACAAATTTTAGAGTACTGGAATATCTATTCTTTTAGATTGAATTCAGTAGCTGGTGAACGATTAATTTAATGCTTCTGTTTCATTTCTTTTATCTGTTAATACTTATGGGTGGTTTAGGTGGAGGTTTATCTCTTGCAAGCAAATTAAGGAGCTTGTCATCTGAAAGTTTTGTGCAACTTTTAGGTGCTATTTTCATGATTGTACAGGTAATGTATACTTCACTAGTATTCTCTTGAGCATTCATTTTTATTCTTTTATTGAAGCGCTTCTAGATGATGTATAGGAAATGCTTATTATAAAAGATCTTGCTTGAAGTCCCAGATATTTATTGAAGGTGGTCTTGCAGCTAAATCTTATTTTTTTGGTTGCATGAAATAATAGCAAAAGTAGTAATAGCTCCAAAAAGGGTTGGGGGTTTAAGACTGTATTATTACTGAGAATGTAACTGTTATAATTAAACTAGAGCACCATATTTGCATATTGGTGCTGTTGGGAAATCTGCACAGATAAAATCACATACTTGGTCATCCGATGTTATGGAGGGTCCCACTCCAGTATCCGTTTTGATTCAACCGATCCCTTGAACCTAGCCCTCGGAAGGAAGACCTTTCATTTTTTTTAAATAGTTTGTTTGGTAGGGCTTTAAAGTAATTTGTATATAAACAGTGCATATTCTGTTGACTCACTGATGTCTTGGCTGTTTGTGATTTGATCAGTGACTTTGATGAACTATGAATTGAAATGAGGCCCAAGTTCCTAGTCTTGATTTCCGATTGCTGAGCATGCATAATTAGTTGGAGTGTCGGAACCGTTTATAATATTTCTGATTAAAATAAGATTTTATTGAGCAAGAAAGAAGGCTGGTACACCTTGGGGATAACCTTTCCTCCAATAAAACTCAAAACACAACTCAAACAATAACACACAAAAAAAAAAAAAAGAAGAGCGATGCCCTCAATCAAGTGGAGCAACAAAAAACTATTAAAGTGACTCCCTAAAAGCACTGGAAACTTATGCCCATATAGAAGTCAAAAACAAAAAAAAAAAAAAAAAGAAAAAAAACCTGTCCACAACAATTTAAAGAGCAAAATGAGTAAGTTCGGAAAACATTGATAATCTGCCCCACTCCTGAGGGCTTCCAAATGGCCCTGGTGAAGCAGAGAGGTTGCCTTTATATGAAACCAGAATGGATGTACCACCATAGCTAATTTCTAAGATTGTATTTTCTGTAGCCAATCAGGTGCTCTTTTAAGGCAGTGTTCACTGACCCTTGTTTATATTCTATTATTGCATGTTTCTTCCTTTAAAAAATTATTGAATATTCTTCATCATGTATATAGATAATAAGAAACCTTTGGACATACTTTTATATTGAAGTTTGGGTACTTATATTTTAGTGTGATTGGGTGAACTTGGTAGAAACATCTGGATTATCATCATTAAGGTCTAAATGCTTTCCAATTTAAAATCTAGTTTTCTCATCAGTTAATGTGATTTGTTTTCTTTTAGTGAATGCAGGCACATTTAGTGCGAGCTGCTGAAGTGAAAAAGGCAATTGAGTGGATTATGTGCAACTTAGATGGACACTATGCTGCTGATTCAGTCGCCGCTGTAATTGCAGTTGGTGTTGCAGCTGCTGAAACAGCTCCAGAGAGTGACATTCATGGTGGTTCAGTTCCCCCATTTTTGCCTCAAAGAAATGATGCCAAGGTTCCATTGTCTCAGGTCAAATCAAATGACACAGCAAGTCCCTCAAATATGTCCAGAAATTTCAGGTGAAGTTTTACTCTTTTAATGTTAGATTTATGATTTTGCTTACCTGATGTTTAAATTTTTACTGAAATTTTCATCTTTTTTTAACTATATTCTAGAGCCATTTGCATCTAACTAATCAGTATTTTCTTTAGGAATATCTTCGTCATTTTTCCTCATAAAGAAATTAGGCATGCATAGGAAAAGAGTACGATGCATATTTTTAGTTGTAATTGAGGTGCCATCATCTTTGAGATTTAAGTTAAAGAATTCTCTAAGAGGAAAAAGAATTAGATAACCTTTGTGGAAGTTCTATTTAATATAGCAAAAGATAATGGATTATTTGGCCCCTGAAATTTTTTAAAAGGTTCAATAATATCCAAATTAACTTTTTCTTTGTCAATTTAGTTCTGACTTCTTGGACTTTAGTCTAATATAGCTGAAGTTTGGTTGGAAACTGATGCTTGTAAGTAACATGCATAACATTAGCCCACTGTTACATAATGTAGAAACAATAAAAAAAGATTTGTTTCTCTCTCAATTTCAAACAGCTCTATATAACATTTTTCTCACGCTTTCTCAAATTCTCTTTGCATCTAAGCACTCACCCACCTAACTATTGTTTGATCTAAGCAGCAATCTGATCAGAATCCTAAACTTGTTGGCCTTCCTTCTCTCCATCACAATTGAGTATCCACTTTTTCAAGAACCAAACTACAAAATAATTCTAAATCTAAAGAATAAAAATGAAAAATGGCTATTGGTTGTGAGAAATTCCATGAAGAGAAAAAAGCACAATTTTAGGAACTTCGAGTTCTTTCTATGTAATCAAAATAAAAATTCATGAGAACAAATATATAAAACAAAAGAACCAACCAAATTACTCAACAAATTTACATGGTTTCCAAAAAATGAGAATCCAATAATTTAAGGAGTAATTAACAGATGTAACAAATATATTGCATAAAAAGAAGTGGAGAAACAGAGAAACAATAGTTACTAACCTTTGAGAAAGTAGGGATAGTTTGATATGAATCAAAGGCAACTAAAATTGTAGGTGACCGGCTACTAGAGCTTTAGGCTATGAAGAGGAGAGGAGGTTAGCTTATTTCAAACCCCCCCCCAAAAAAAAAAAAAAGGAGAGAGAGAAAGAGAGAGAGAAGGATGAATAAAAGGATCTGAATTGAGATCTCAAGCAAGAACTTGAAGATTTTTTTACAAAGCACTTTTCGCAAACTTATCAAGAAATGAAATAATATTTAGTCTCTTTTCATTGGATGGACAATTTATAGTCTTTTTTCATTTGGTGGATAGCTTGTCATTCACACACTTTTAATGAAAGTTTGTGCTATATTAGTCCAGAATCTAAGAATACAGGACTAAATTGACAGACAAAAAGGTTAATTTGGATGTTGTTTGTTGAACCTTTTAAAAACATTCAGGGGCTAAAATGGGCCTTTATCCTATAACGAAAGCCAGAGAAGTTCCAACAGGCTATTTCTGTGAGATAATGAAAGAGAATGTTAGTTCAATCCTTTCAGCAGCCTTGGTCAAATTGATGCTTTGTTGCTTTGGCTTGTTGAAAATTTTCCTATCTATACTACAAATTTTTGTGATTTCGTTTGTTTTTCTTAATAAAATTTTTAACCTCTTTAAGAAAAAAAAGTTGGATCTGTTTTTTGCAACTGGCATATTCTGGTAAGGGTGCAAACGAACTGAGCTGAGCTGAGTTTTGCCTTGCTTGAGCTCAGTTTGGTTTCTTTTTATTTGAGCTTAAACGAGCTTAGACAATTACTGTTCAAACTCGAACTTGAACAAGCTCGCTGAGCTCACTATCAAGCTTGAAAACATAATAAAAATTTTGAATAATTTTTACTTAAAATCCATTTTAGATGGGCTTAAAAGTATTTAAGAACAAACTAATAAGCCTCATGAAGGGGCTCCTGTGATGGCATGAAAGCCAGCACCTGTTTGGTTAAAGTGGAGGGGGCCTTGTCTTTTATAAGGAGGAAGTCCCTCTCCTTCTATATACGACTGATGTGGGATTCTATACACATCTTATGCTTCTTATTTCTTTCTATACCATTCTACTATACTTGATAATTAATATATTTTAATTCAATATTTATTTAATGTATTAAAATTATCATAATAAAGATCATATGAGATATTTTAATATTTAATTATAAATTTATCATGATTGTTATTAAAATAATAAATTTTAAAAGCCTAAAAGTAGCCTCTAAATAACTTTTATCAAATACAAATGGACATAACTCGAATATTTAAATGAGTTTGTTCGTGAACACTACATGAGCCTGTTCGTGAACATAAACAAGCCAAGGACTTGTGTTTGAGCTCAACTCGTTTATATAAATGAGCTTCAAAATTTGTTCAGACTTGTTTTATAAACTAAATAAAAGAATATAAATGTGCCCTTCACAAGCTTGTTTGCGAACTGTTCACCAAGTACACTGATTCATTTTTATCCTTACGTCTGGTTGAATATGCCTCCTTCCCCCTCCATCTCTTTTTATATCATTTGTTGCCATCAATTAGGAAACCTTCTGAATTTTTTTGTCTTCTACGATGAAATTGGGAATTTCAATATAGAGATCTCAGGCTCAAATAATGTTGAAATGAGATTTTTATGGATTTTGAAACTGATGATTTGGATGTAATTAAGGACTGTAGAACCTGAAGTCTATTTGGAAGTTGGAACCATGCATCATGGGCTGATCGTGATTTTAATTCCCCTAGTCACAAGGGTCTTTAACTGGCTGTTATTTGTATCTAATGGTATTAATCACTGCTCTGGACTTTATAGACTGGTATGGCCAACATATAGAGCTATCCATTCTGATGCCACGACATCAATCATTTGTCTGAATGACACTTGCAGGGAAATTTGAACCTTACTTTCATTTGATACTATCCCCATTTCTTCTGAAGCCATCAGTTTGGGTTGTTATTTTTCAAAGGAGGTGATTATTTTGACAGGGCCGATGTATTAAGGGAGAATGCAGAAGCTGTATTTGCGGCATGTGATGCTGCTCATGGAAGATGGGCAAAGCTCCTAGGGGTCCGTGCTCTCCTTCATCCTAAGTTGAGATTGCAGGAGTTTTTGAGTATATACAACATTACTCAAGAGTTTATTACTGCTACGGAGAAGGTATTCTTCTTTTCAGCCTTCCATATTTAAAGCAATAGATCTCATCTGTCAGTGGTGGTGATGGTATTTATTTTGCTCAACATTAATAGATAGGTGGAAGATTGGGGTACAGCATTCGTGGAACACTGCAGTCACAGGCAAAAGCATTTGTTGATTTCCAGCATGACATGCGAGTAAGTTTTCCAATTTTCTTTTCTCCAGTTTTATGGTACCTTGTTATTTTGTTATTTGGTTAATGCTTAACTCTTAATATTGGCCATTGCAGATGGCCAAAATCAAGGCAGTGCTTGATCAAGAGACGTGGGTGGAAGTTGATGTCCCTTGCGAATTTCAGGCCATTGTTACCTCATTATTTTATTCTGAGGAATTGACATCAGAGAATGTGGATATTGCTCAGAGCAACAATTCTAGCACAAAGGATCATGGAAAATCAGCCTCTCAGACACTGACTTGTGGAGGTGTTTGTTATCGCATGGTAAACTGGTTAGTTATCTTGTTTTACATTTTCTTTTCTTTTCTTTTTTGTGTATTGTATGAATTGCTTCAGATTCTCCCTTAGTGGTGTCTAATTTTTTTTTAATGTCATTCTAGCTACTGCCATAAGTATCTTATGTTTTTAGATGTTTATCGTCTCCATTCTATTTCATCTTCTTCTCATGTTATTGACAAATTATCTATCATCTTAATATTCTGATTTTGTATTGTTATTTTCGTACTTGGCACTATTTTTTTTTCTTTCATCATTAAAGAAACTTGTTGAAGTGAACAATTTCTGATGCCCAATTTGATATTTTTTTCCTTCTTTTCCAGTGGCTTAATATTGCTGAAGATGTTGTCAGAATACATTGATATGAGTAATTTTTTGCCAGCGTTGTCTTCAGAAGTTGTTCATCGTGTTGCGGAGATACTAAAATTTTTCAATACAAGAACTTGTCGGCTTGTTCTTGGAGCTGGTGCCATGCAGGTAAAAGTTTCATACCTGCATTCTCCAAGTGTTGTATGTATCCATATTTTCTGAAAACATAAATATCACCATTTCATATTCAGTGCAAATTCATATTTTCTGTGTTTGTTTGATATTAACTTGAAGAAATCTTGTTCATTGTTCCAGTTCTCAACTGGCGTTTTTGTCATGTCACAGGTATCTGGATTGAAGTCTATTACTTCTAAACACTTGGCCCTCGCAAGTCAAGTCATCAGTTTTACATATGCTATTATTCCTGGTAGGTTGTATGCTAAGATTCTATTAGGGCTTATTGTTACTTTTATGGAATCTTTCGGGACACCAAATCAATTATTGAGTTGTTAATTGTTACAAAAGCACTTTGTCCATGAAGTTTATGGTCATTTTTTATCTCATTTTTGTTTGCATAGTTCATGTATCTTGTCAACATCTATTGGGTCTTTTGTATTGCAAAAGTGAAGGCTTGCATGGTCAACATGCGGTTCTCATGTTTACTTACTAGAGTGTCCATTATTGTGCTTCTGTTTTCCATAAAAGGAGATCCCTTTCAATTTATTTAACATGTCCAGGGTCCACATTTGAAAATATCTAATCATGGTTGTATGAATGTTTTTTATTTTCTCAACTAAGAGTACATACATATAAACATTTATGGAGTAAGAGTTTCTATATAAAAACATCTTTGCTAAGGAACGCTGATGTTTCTTGCCCATGACAACTTTGGTTCATGCAATGCTTATGGAATGATGTTCTGGATTGGCCAACATTCATTTTCACCACAGTTTTATGTATGGGTTGTAAACTAAAAGTTTGTTCTTTTTTGATGTTATCATTTTATTTGTTTTGAATTCATCTTTTGATCTTTTTTGCATTCATTTTTCAGTTTTCTTTTCAAATGAAGAGAAAATTAGCTTTTCTGACTAAGTTTACCTTTGTGCTTTATGTCTGGACTAAGAAATTAGGGGTGTTCTTTTTGTTAAAGTACCTGAGACGAGAAAGGCATTGCTGCTTTCTGAGATTGATCGTGTGGCACAGGTATTCTTTGATTCTTTGATTACTGATTATTTTATTGCTTTTCTTATATTATTCATGCTTAACTATTTTATTGTTGGTCTTATATTATTAGTACTTGTAGGTTTAGTTTATTTTTCCGTTGGAAGGTCAAAAAGGGGTGTCAGATTTTTATTGGAGTACTTTGAATACCAAAGATGCTTTTATTCTAATGGATTGTACTGGACGAGACAATTCTCTTGTTTTAGGTTTGTTGTACCAATGGGAGATGATAAAAGTGGATTCTTCTCTTTGCAGTCCCCTATAATTGGCCCTTTCACCCTTAATTGGGTTAATCCAATATGATAAAAATGAAACAATTTATGTTTTAATAGTCCTTTAATAAGAATAGTATCAATAAGTTTATATTATTGAAATCCTACAAATCAAAAGAAACTGATTTTTTGGGAATTTATTTATTTTATGGACTGTTATTTAGTTTATTTGATATTACTATTAATGCATGCTCTTGTTTAATGCTTCACTTATTAGTAAGTTAGATGATTAATATATTAAGTTATTATATGAAATTATTGAATTACCAGTTATTAGTAAATTATGCTGTCATGTCATGTCCTGTGTTATATAATAGGGGGTTACAATTCGTGTCATATTGTGTTGTGTTGAGACACGTGTAACACAAAAATGCTCAACCTGAACATGACCTGTTTAATTAATCATGTTAAAATCTTCAACCTTAACACAGACATGTTTATGAAGCAGGTTACATAACACGATTTGTCTCACCCGTTTAATTAATCGTCTCATTATCGTGTCATCATACGAAAATACACGTTTAATCTAAAAACATATAAAAAATTAAAATTTTTAATTTTTAACTATAAATTATTTATATATTGAAAAAATATAGACTAAATATTAAATATCCAAGTTAGTATAAGGTTAAATTTGAAGATTTTTTTTGTATATAAATATATTTATTTAAATCGTGTTTAAATGTGTATATTTGTGTCGTATATTACATGTTAACCCATTAATTCGATTAGATAATCTTGTCTATTATTGGTTAAGCAGGTCATTGAACTTGCTTTTTTGCTGTGTTTCCCGTTTATGACCTGAATTTGTTTATGCTAAACCCAAACTCGTTTAACTATGTGTTGTGTCGTTTAATCGTGTCGAGTCAAAAATTGCCAGCCCTATACAATACCTTGCGTGACACAGGGTATGGAGTTTATGTTTTATATATTGAACTTCATATGAAGGTTCAGCTCTTACTAAATGGTGGCACACAGCGAAGGCTTAAATATCTATTGTAATCCTGAAATTGAGTGGTTTATATTAATATATTAAGTTAATATGTTAAGATATCAAATTATTAAATTAGCATTTTTTGATAAATTATGCCATCTTATCCTATAATGTCCTATGTTATTCAATACCTTACATCGAACACAGTCTGAAGTTTATATTTATGAAGGTTCTGCTCTTGACTAAATGCCTGCACATATTGTAACATCCTAAAATTTAATGGTTTATATTAGTATATTAAGTTAATAAGTTAAGAGACAAAATTGTTAAATTAGCATTTATCAGTAAATTATGCTGTTTTGTCCTATCCTGTCTTATTGTATTCAATAGCTTCATCAAGTACAGCCTAAAGTTTAACATTTTATATATCGAATGAACTTCATATGAAGGTTCTGCTATTACTAAATGCCACACACATCTGAGGCTGAAACATTTATTTTAATCTTACAAATGTATGGTTTATGCAATTACTGATGAATATAAGCATTACTATAGTCATTTTGCTGTCATTCCCCATGGAAGTCAAGGATGACCGACTGTCACATTAGATTTATCACATCTGTTGATTTTTTTAATTGGTGTAATTTTAGCTGTCTTGAAGTAGCTTTTGATTGCATGTGGATTGGCTCTGGGTTGCTGTGAACCTTCTTAAATCTTATGTGTTCCTAAACAATTTTTCTTCCAGTTTTGGAGCAGGTTTTTTTTTTTTTTTTTTTTTGCGTTCTTGTTGATGGAGAGAGAGAGAGAGAGATAATAATCATATTCGTTTGTATTTATTATATCTGGTGTTTTGTGACAAAAAACATATAAGGTTCAATTTGCTTATCATTATATAATTTAATTCAGGATTACAAGGTTCACCGAGATGAAATACATACGAAGCTTGTTCAGATAATGAGGGAGAGGTTATTGGTTCATTTACGTGGATTGCCTCAAATGGTTGAAAACTGGAACAAACCTGAAGATGCTGACTTGCAGCCTAGTCAGTTTGCTCGATCTCTTACAAAGGTAATTGCTCTAGCCAAATCATTTCATTGAGGGATGAGATGGTGGTTATTTATTTTGTCTGTGTGAATATGCACTATGTTTGAGAGAGAGAGAGAGATAGAGGGAGGGAGTGGGAACTCTTTGAAGCTGGTGCTTGAAATCAAATTTTCGAAGTTAAAAAGCTTTTTCTATTTGCTTCTGAAAACACCTGTGTGAAACACTAATAGGAGTATTAAATTTGATGTATGGATATTGTGGACAAGAAATGGTGTTGGCCAAAATTATAACCTGTTAGAAAATACTCATGTGCATACTTAACAACACTATTCTGGAACTTTGGTGGATATTTGGCGTAATTAAGATTGTAATCTTTTTGATTAAAAAACTGAGTTGATTTATAGTTCTATGACAACTGGATGGATATCTCGACTGATGGGGTGTATTAGGATTTGTTATCACATAAAGTTTATCAGAAATTTGTGCTATTGTTGAGACAAACTTTAATAAGTGTTCATCAGTTGCTTTTTTCTTTTCCTTATGTTATTTTTTCAAATAAATAAAAAGAAAGAATGCAACATAATTATTGTGGCTATTTGGATCTGCTTCATGAAATTCCAATAATTTTAATATTGGTTTTTTAGACATATTGAACCTAAACTGTGGAACATGGTTTGCTATATTCATGTCCAAAGAAGTGGTCTTTATGTCTGCTACTCTTATACTGGAAATTGGGGATTGAGAACCTTTTTTTAGGATATATTTAGTTTTGTTTCTGGAATTGTGAGGTTAACTAGAAGTGGAATGAGAGCATTGGCTTTCTAGACTGACAGCTCTGAAATTTTATGTCAAAGTACAGCATATAAAATTAAGTAGTTATGTTAAATTTCATTAGAATTGTGTTCTTGAGCTTTTATTTATGTATTCATATTTATTCTTTTCCTGTTTTGAAATTTGAACTGTACTGACAGATATGTTAGTAACCATAAAAAATATCTCCTTGGTTTCATTCTGCAAGACCTGATATTAAGGGCTGCTTGGTATCTAGAGTCTCAGTTTTAATTTGTTTTCTTAGTTTGAGCCCAGGTGGTATGGAAGCAGGAAACAAATGCAACTCAAAATGGACACTGGGAAATGACATTTGCTAAAAACATGGGAAACATAAATGTGGAGGAAACATGTAATGCAAAAACATATTGGGGCATAATTATAAATGTAAAAACATAAGGGCATATGTATAAATTATGTTGAAATATATTTGAAAAGATTTGTACTTTATCTATATCGTTTTTAAAACATTGTCAAGTTTACATGTTATTTTTTTATTTAATTATTAATATTTTGCAATTCTAATACGCCCCAAGACCTAATTTTAAATTTTACCACTTATAGGAAGAGGTTACACCTTAAACAGTAGTTTTATTTCTAAGTGTGTGTCGCTTTTTGGAATACCGCACCGTTTTAGTGTAGGTCTGACTTTGCTAAGAGTCTAAGACTAGTTTCCTTCTGCTTTTTCTTAACAGCCGCCTCTCTCAATTCGTTTTAGTGTAGCACTTGGTCTAGATTTTCCTATAGGGGAAATTGCTTCCTGTGAAATGTACCATATAACAATTCAATGTCTAAATGAACTTGTCATAAATTAGTTTTCAAGTGATGCTTAAATACCTATTTTTCCTTTTAAGTTGTGTAAGTTTTCCTTAATCAATCGTATTTGATTTGCTGTTCAATTTGTTTTTTCAGGAGGTTGGATACCTTCAGCGTGTCTTATCTCGAACATTACATGAGGAAGATGTTAAAGCAATTTTTAGGTGAGATTTTTTTTTTCTATCATCATAGTAAATTATGTCCTATTGCTGCAACCTTTGTAATTTTTAGCGCGCACATACTCGAACATTTATGTATTTGATATTTGATTTTTAAACTGTCATGGAAGCTCTTGGAAATAATTACCTGCTCGATTACTTAGCAAAGAGGCTGGCCAAAGTATAAAGGGCAGCCTTTGCTAACTACTTGATATTTGTTTAAGTTTAGCGTCAGTATAGATGGACTTGTTAATGTTAATGTTTATGTTGGTAATGGGAATCAGATGTTTCATTCCCAAACAGATAATTATGACTCTTGTGAGGGTGGATATATTACTAGTAATAGTGCCCTAGAACTAAGGTGGTGGGGTTGGGTTGACCAAGCCAGACAGCCTGCCACTTTGGAGCCAATCATGCAGTTGACACTTTGGCTGAATGAATTCTTTCCACCTTCTAAAATTTCAGAAAGAAGTAAAATGTCAAATATCATTCAAAAAATGGCCAAAAGTGCCTTGAAATTCTTGTGTTAATAAGTTTGCACTGGTCAGTCCAAGTTGGGGGTGGCAAATGCATATGTATTATACTCTATATTCTTTGAAGTTCAATATAAAATTATCCTTTCCTGGAAAATGGATGCTTCCTTGAGATTGAAAAATACATTAATATTGTACTTGAAAATATGCTAAAAAAATCCAAAACAATGTTGTTGAAAATATAAAATCCCATCATTTTCAAAAGCTTGGAGAAGTGTTTTTTTTTTTTTTCTTTTTTTTTCAACAAAATGAAAGTGTACACTACTCTAGGATATTTGATAAGGATATTTTCATGATATTCACTTCAGGACTTTCTTTATAGCTGCTTAATGCTTTTCTGTAATTGACTTCAAATACTTTACATGTACTTATACTCAAGTGCTGGTGTATAATTCATGTGCAACATCTTCTTTTTAGCCATTTAATACTTTATTGTAAGTGACTTAACGTACTTTTATATCTAATTACATTTTGCCTTGTACTCTATGCATTGTATATTTTGATTAATTTTGGTGAAAAATTTAATGCAAAGAATTTAATAATTCTGTCAATAAATGATAAAATTTTCATTTAATTACATGAAGAGTTTTCATTTATATTGTCAAGTTATATGGGATGTAATTGAATAGTTTATAGTGGAATTTATTTAGAAGATATATATATATATATATATATATATATATATATATATATATATATGTATATAAACTTCAAGTTTGTTGGAAGTATTTGAAATTATGTGATAGGAAAACTCTATAAAATATATAACATGAATTGATTTTAACTATCTACCACTTTCTAATGAAAATTCATTGTGCAGTATCTCTACAGCCATACAGCTACTCTGGTTGTTAAAAGATTTTGCTCCATAGCAATGATTTATGTGACTTGCTTTTTTGTAGGCAAGTGGTCATAATCTTCCATTCACAAATTTCAGAAGTTTTTTTGAGGTTAGAGATCAGCACTCCACAAGCAAGGAACAGGTATTGTATTTAATTCATTCATGTAATGAGCATACAGATATGATTTTGCATTTGTTTTTTTATGTTTCTGTTTATAATTGTTTTCCTTTTTTATGCCAGGCTTTATCGGGATGTTACTCACATTCTTGGATGCATTAGATCATTACCTACTGGTAATTTGAGTAAAGCTGGTACCCATAACTGGGGTCAACTAGACGAATTCTTGGAACAAAATTTTGGAGCACAAGCAGGTTAAAAAATTGTTGTCAAACACCAACTTGATTGCTCTTTTGGTGAAAGCTATAACTGGACTTTCAAGGAACTCAGAGAGATATCAGAACCATTTTCAACCTATACACTTGTAGAATAAAATTGAGGTAATGAGCTTAGACATGCTTCTGTCTTTCAATGCCAAATTCTTCATGTTTCATTACTTAAAGAGCTGCAAATTTGCAAAATCTTATCTGTTAATAGTTTTATTCTGACACGGAACGAAAAGCACAATAATAAGGATGGGTAGGGAAATATAAAGGGATAGACCGGTCATATGGATCATCGGGGTTAATTATGGATTCAAGATAACAATAGAAAGGTTTGAGTTGCTTAATCTTAGTCTTCAAGATCTTGTATATTTAGTTAAATATGTCTATAAAAAACATGTATAATGGGAACAAGGGTCATATTAAGATCTTTGAATTCAGCTCACTTTTTTTTAGCAAAAAGCAAACCAACTGAAATTTAACTTGTAATTACAAATTTCATAGCTTAACTGCTATCTTTGAACTGTTTTGGTAATTCTTCTTCTAACATGCTGAAGTTTATTAACTCTAGAAAACTGCTGAAATATGATATGCAATCGCCCTATCATTTGGTTCCAATTGATTGTCTCTGCATTGGTTGGTGAAATTAGGATATTAGTTTTACTTGGAGTGCGTGAACGAATTTTGATGATTTTCTTGGGGTTTGCGTGATTTTCAGACTTTTTGGTTTCCTATTGTTCAAATGGCAGTGATATTATTCCAATTGTTTCGTGTCAAACACCCTTGTAAGGAATCGAGATACTTGTTAGTAACCATTCAATGAATTCCTGTATTTTGCTGATTTCATTGTGAATGGCTGAAGGTGGTTCTAATTCTTAATACAATCATTGAGGGAAAACATATTGATTGACATTTTGCAAATATCCTTTCAGTTGCCTGTTTGAGATATCTATAATAGATTTCTGAGATTAAACTGCTCCCTATATTTTAGAAGGATGAGTTTGGAAAAGAATAATCACGAGTTTTGGTGAAGAATAAATGATTTTATCATAATCGGTTCAGTCCGCTCAACATGATTGCTTTTCTTCCAGTATCTTTTTTCTCTTTTTATATCCTATTCTTTTTTCCCTGTTTCTAGTCTAATTGTTACAACTTGTTGATTCCAACTGTTGTATAGCCAAAATATCTGTGGTAATTGGTAGTGACTATTGGTGGCTTTTTGAGTCATTCTTAAATTGGAAATATTCTCAATCAATATTAGTTTACTTGGAAGTAAAAAGGTTATAAGGGTTCTGGAATTGATGACAGATTGTAACTGATTTTACTTGGAAGGAATAAGGGGGGATTTGTGAAAATTGGACTTGCACGTTGGCTGTATTTACTTAGATTTACTGGATCTTGTTTTCCATGTGATAGTTCCGGGAATATTTAAAGTCAATAACATATGGGGAAACATTTTATTCCAGCAAGCATCAATAGCATTAAATGACTATTAGAAGCATAGTTATTAAAGGAGTAAGGCGCACTAAGGCGTTAAGGGGTCCTGGAGCCTAGGAGCAAGGCACAAGGTGCAGGCGCAAGCCTGAGCAACATGAGGCGCAAAAATAAAAAGTTAAAAAAAAAAAATTATAAATTTTATCATTAGACTACTAATAAGGTGATATAATATTATAATTATTAATATTTAATACATATTAAGTAATAACAAGAGAAAAACACAGAGAAAAATAAAACTTAATAAAGTTTTCAAATTTTAAACACAAAAGGCTTCTAAGTTTACTAAAGACTTGAAATCCTAAACACACAAGAATTCTAAGCTTACTAATAATACTAAATAACAAGTTCTAACACTTATCAATTATGAATTATCAAAGCAAAATACAATTATTCAATCATCATCAAGCTCAGTATTGTCTTCCTCATCACCATCAAATTGATCATCTTCAATCTCCTCTTCTTCTTCATATTCTTCAACATCATCTTCTTCCTCATCTCTAAGTACTAAAAGAGTGTTGGCTCTTGTATGAGAAGATGCTTTTGCCTTTCCTTTTTTTATTTGTTTAGGCTTAGCACTTGAAGTGGAAACGGGTGTGGTTCTTTTGCCTCTAGCAGGATATGTTGCTTCATTAACTCCACTAGCTTTGACAACTGCACCCCAAGTGAAATCTTCACCATCAAATACCAATTCATCTTCATCATCAGATTCTCCATCTATTCTACCTATCAGCCATTCATTACTATCATCAATATTACTCAAAGAAATGGGGTCAATTTGGTCTCATGCATCATATCGACGCTTTAACGCTCGATTGTATTTCATAAACACCAAATCATTTAAAACATTGTTGAGCTAGCCTATTTCTTTTTTTTGCTGTGAATCTGCAACATATCACAAATTCACAGTAACTTGATAAGCAAGATATATAATCACAAATTGAACACCCTATACTAATATAGTAAACATTAAATATAATTCCTTACACGTTCAAACACGCTCCAATTGTGTTTACAGCCAAAAGCATTACAAGTGAGGCTAAGCACTTTAATGACAAATTTTTGCAAATTTAAAGTTATTGATCCATAGAATTTTCACCATTCAGTTGGAGATTTTACTTTTCTATGTGTAATGGCCAACTCCATCCCAAATATCCTTTATGCATTTCGATATAATGCGAGTTGGTTAGTAATTTTGTCTTGCTCATCATGGCTTGAAATCAATCTCTCCAAAGTTTTATAAAAACTTGTCGTCACTTCTTGATCTTTAGATATATCGGAATTTGAATAAAAGAACTCTGGATTGAGATAATATCCTGTTGCATGCAAAGGCTGGTGAAGTTGACATTTCCATCTATTGTCGATGATTTTGAACACTTCTTTGTATTTTTCTTCTTTGTCATTAAAAGACTTCATAATAGCTTTTTTAACCCTATCCATAGTCTCGTAAATATAATCCATTGCAGGTTGTTTTCACCATCAACTAATTTAAGAACACGGACTAAATGACTAAATATCTTCAAGATATACACAACATTAGTAATTTTAGTTGCCTTATTTCCAAAAGCTTCTTTTGCCCATTTGCTATTTGTCTAATTGTCTGAAGTGAACATTTTTCTTAAATTGTGCTTCTGCTTGTGTATCCTTTGAAGAGTGAGAAAAGCAGTAGCAAATCTTGTGACACTAGCCCAAACAAGGTCTCTGTCCTGTGAAATGCCTCAATTAATTGACCACACCTGGGCGAACATAAATGTAACCATTCAAGCTCATTGCCTGCTTCAATGTTATTTTAAAAGTAAACAAATTTCCAATGTCTTATAAAATCAAATCTAGGCAATGTGCAACACAAGGTGTCTAATATAAATGTGGTCTTTTGATTTCCAATAATTTTCCTACAAAAGAAATTAAAGAATTAGTGAATTTAACATGCACGAAATGACTTCATTTTTTAAGAAAAATGTGATTAAGGAGAAGAAAGATAGTTTCTTACTAGCAAACACATTGAAAGTTGCATTATCAGTAACAACTTGCACAACAATTACCTCTCCCACACGCTCCACAAATCTATCGAGCAATTCAAACATTTTCTCTTCAATCTTTGAATATTCAAAAGTATCAATAAACTCCAAAAAAACCGAACCTTTAGGGGAATTCACTAAAAAATTAATGAGTATGCTCTGCTTTTTGTTTGTCCAACCATCTGTCATGATAGAACAACCATATTTAGCCCATTCTTCTTCATAAGACTTCATCATAGTTCTCATGCTATTAATTTCTTTTCTCAAGAAAGGAACTCGCACCTCATGATAGCTAGGTGGTTTTAAACCTACACTATATTGGCTACTAGACTCCACAATTACTTGAAAATTAGGATAGTTAATAGAATTAAAGAGTATAGTCGTATCATACATCCATTGAGCTATGTCTCTACAAGCTTTTTCCTGCAATTCCTTCTTGAATGCTTCATTTATCGTAGTTTGTTTCTCCTTATTCAAGTATTTTTTACTTTAAACAATTTTTTCTACATTAGAAGCAAAATACACATCCATTAGACCTTTTTGCCCTGACCTTTTTTGCATATTCACATATTTAGTACTACTACCCTTTGAGCCTTTACTAGCTCCAATATCATCTAACTCTTGAACATCATCACCATAAGTGTCTACATCCACAAAATCTGGAATTGCAAGTTTTTCAAGATTAGATTCAACAACTTTCTTCTCCGTGTATTCTTGAATTTCTTGACGCACATGAGGCGGACATCTTGTGCAAGCCTTAGCATTTCGAAATCCTCCAACGATATGTTGTTTGACACGATAAATACCCCCTTTTGTAACTTTTTCACAGAAGTTACAAATCAAATTGTTAGAGTTATTTGGTATTTCCATACGAATATACTTTCATCCTGAATCTTTTGATGGATTTGTTGAAGCACTAGAAGTCATACTAGCTTCCATAATGCATTAACAAGGTTGAAATCAACATAAAGTAAAGTAATTAACACTAAAGAAACAAATGAGTACCAAATCAACACAAAATCAGCTCTAAATCAATACAACCAACACATTAACAAGTACAAAATTAGCACTAAAACCAGCATATTAAATTCAATATAACCAACATATTAATAAGCAAAAAATCAATATTTAAACAAACATAATCAGCATAAGAACCAACCAGCAACCTGTTTATAACAGGAGAAACAAACCAATCAGCATAAGAACCAGCCAGCAACCAGTTTATATTAGGAGAAAAAAACCAACCAGTATCCAGTTTATAACAGGAGAAGAAAAAACTGAAGAGGAAGAGAAATAGAAAAAGAAAAGATTGACAAGAAAATAGAAGGAAGATAAAAAGAAAAAAGAATAAGAAAGAGGAATAATCAATTATGTTTTATAAAACGACAAATAAAAATTGAAGAGAAAGAGAAAAAGAAAGAAAAAGAAAAAGAGAAGATTAATAAGAAAATAAAATAAGGAAATGAAAAGGAGAAAAAATTAAGGAAGAGGAAAAGTAAAAAGAAAAAGGAAGAGGAAAAGATTGTGTACCTGTTGTTGGAGGTGAAAAGCTGATTATTTCTTCTTCTTCTGTTTTTTCAGCAGTTTTTTTTTTTTTTTTATGTTTTTTCAGCAGTTTTCTTCTGTTTTTTCAGCAGCTTTCTTCTTCTTCTTCTGTTTTTTCTCCTATTTTTTCGGCGGAATTTCTTCTTCTTCTATTTATTTTTTGGCTAGAGCAGATCTTTTTCTTGCCCTAATCTTCTGTTTTTTTTTTCTTTTCTACTATTGGAGCAGCCTTATTACTGCTTCTCTTTTGTCTTTTCTTGAAATAATCAGCTATGATAAGGTTTACTAAAAGTGCTTTTTAATTTTAAATCAATGGTCCAGATTTAATCAAATATGAAAAAAAAAAAACACATTTTGTCACAACGGCGCCCCTTTAGGGCGCCTTGCCTAAGGTTCAAGGCACACCAAGGCGCGTGCCTTTGTGACAGAAGGCGCAAAGGCCTGCGCCTGGTGCGCTTCGCGCCTCAGGCGCGCTTTTAACAACTATGATTAGAAGGTTGAAATAGAGTTGATTTATCTTGAATTACTTGCATGTAGCTGCTTGTCAATGACATCTTCAGCTTTTAATTTACTTGCTAGCAAAGTAAATTTGAGACTCTGCTTGGCGCGCTCTTCATTTTTCATTTTTCCGTGAGTAATCATAGCTCAGTAAAATGACATTTTTTCCCCCCTTTTTCAATGGACTATATTGAGTGAATTGAATTTGTACAGTCTACAACTATTTTCAGTTTGGTTGAATTTATGCATGAGAAACTTCTGAATTACTAATGATTTTATAATTTTCCAGGTGCTTTGATTGCTTTTAGCTAGATAGTAGACTGTTATTGTATCACATTCAAAATGTTGCGGCAGGAAGTGTCTGAAGAAGTAAATTTTTGGAGCAATGAACACTTCGTATACTATTGATTAGTTTGAAATAGTGAACAGCTGGTGCTAGTTAACAAGTATGTTTCTTCCATATATCATTTTGGGATGTTTGATTACTTCAATTCCAGATGATTGTATTGTAATATTTTCGAGATTTTATTCTTTTATTCTATTTTTCTTTTCCTAGTCTTTCCACAGCCTTTTTTTTTTTTTTTTCTCACTAAACATGCTGTATATTGTTCTCTCCTATATTGCCAAGCGATTCAGTAATGTTACTGTGAAATTTATAAAGCAGCTGAAGTATCGAAATGAAATTTATGCATGGACTCTGCGGTACAACTAAGTTGCTTAAGTTTTGCTTTGCCTCATTTTACTTCACAGTGGTGTTTGTTGCAGTATGGATATTGATATTGAATCCATTTTACTTCCCTCCTTTTACCTCATTTTTCTATTTTATTTAATCCACTGTATAAAATGAATTCTGTGCGTCAAAAAATCAAAAGGGCCATAAAACTGAGTTGTAATGGGGTTTGAGCTTAGGTTTGATAAAAAGGAAATTTTGGGGGAAAAGTTATCGAAGGAATTAATTCAATTGGTATGAATTTTAACCTTTTGGCTCTTTCAATCAATTTTCTTTGCACAACACCACAATTAAAGCAATCAAAATATTTATTTTTTTAAATTATTTTCTAAATCATTTTTGGTCTTTTTACGTGAAAGCAAGCATATTGATTAATGCTCCCCGTTGCACAATATAAAACAAATTTAGAATGTTTTAGCATACTCATTAACCGGCAATCATTTGATGTGAATATAAATATTTGTAATGAATATCTCCTGTTACTAAGCATCAATATGGAGGAGTAGAATTTGTACTATTTTTTTCTTTTTTTCTTTTTTCATCTTTTTGCTCAAAAGTGGTTCTCATTATCATGCTAGCACAATTAAAACTCTTCAATAAAAGGATAAAGAAAAATTAAAAAAATTTAAGGTGAAATTAATGTAGCATAAACAAATAAAGGGTTAAGGCTTGACTTGGCTTTTCTAAGGGAGCAACGTAAGGGGAGGCTTTTGATGGGCTTAAAGGGGATAAGATACCATTCCTACTTTTTAATACAAAAACTCATTAATGTGATCTCAAAATTCATAATAGGGCAAGTTCTAAAATAAGTAACCAAGTTTGAAAAACACACAACGAAAACAAAATAGAGCAATAAAAGATAAAATATTCATAGGTTCAAAAGTTCACAATAAGGTTTACTTGTATTGAATCATACACATTTTTCATTTAAATTAGTTATCAAAGCAAAGAAATACTCATCCTGAAAAAAAAAGTTCACTTAATCGTGCATGCATCTTATCTTGCAATTTTGTCACAAGAAAAAAAATTCATGGATAATGCAAAATCATTTAAAAACAAACATAAAGAGAGTAGAAATTCCTAAAAGAAAAGGATATTAAGCAAACATTAAGGTATACCAAAGACAAAAGAATCATCAAAACCTTAATCCTTCCACCACACTTAAAACATACATTGTCCTTAATCTAGCAAAAAGAAATTCACCCAAAAAGAAAATAAATAAAAAATGAAAAAAAATGAAAATTGAAGGGCAAAGGAAACTTCCTTGAATGGTGAGCTTTGGTGGGAGTGAAGCTCAAGTGCGAAAAGGTGGCTAGGCTTGTGCAAATATGCACTGGCTTGAGTGTTGGAGAAGCAGAAGAATGCCGATTTGGGAGAAAGCTGGGATGTAGCCAGTGTGGATTTGAGTAGATTAGGGCTGAGGAAGAAAGATCAGGCTGGCTGGAGATCATGGATGACGCCAACAAACAAAGGGAGGAATCGATGGTGGAGCTCGAGTTTGATGGAGATTTGAAGAAGAAGATGTGGCAAGAGAAAGGTGGGTAGTGGCTTGGGCTTGTGATAGTACTAGAGAGAGACAAAAAAAAAAAAAAAAAGAAAATTATGGTGAAAGAAGACACAATAAGGCCAAGTTAAAAAATAAAATGGGCAAAAGATTTATGAAAATAAGTTGTGGGCATGGCTTAAGTTTGCAAAGAGACACACCATAAGCCATGGACACACCCATATTGATAAAGAGAAAAAAAATAAAACAAAAGATTTAATGCGATAGACTATGGGTACTACTTATGTTGACTAGTGAATGTTTTCATCTGGGCAATAAGTCGTGGGAACGTCTTATCAGAAAGTGTTTGATTTTTTTTTTTGAAAATTAATTTTAGAACATACCCAAAAGATATCAAAATATAGAAAAATAAAATGATTAAAAATGCAATGGAAATCAAGAAAAATAAAATAAAAGCATAGATTTGTAAAATTAAAAATATTGGGTTGTCTTCCAACAAAAGCTCTTTTAAAGTCACTAGATTGACTTCTTGACTTCTCCTCTCTTTTTAAAGGATTTTGCAAGGAATGAGTGGATTCATAGAAAATAAGTTGTTCCGTAAACACCATTTTCATCTTTTCTTCTTGGAGACCTGCCAATTTAGATGAAAAAATCATAGATAAGGTTGAGTTTTGTCCTAAAAATATATGTTTTAAATGAGAAAGAAAAGATTAAGTTCTAAAATTGGAGGTATTTCAATAAAGGGTCACAATTGTTGGTAGAAGTTGGTTAATCCAAAGGTAAAAATTTCTTTTTCTTTTGGCTTGAATCCTTCTTAATCAATGTCCAAGTAATTGAATTCCTCCTTATGTTCTTTGTCCAAGAATTATGCATCATTACAAGAATCAAGAACGATAGTCTCCAAAGGATCAACTAATTTAAATGCATTTGTTTCGCTTGCACACATATCAATGCAATCAATCACATTTATTTCATGTTTAATTGTGTTAGGATGTTTCATGGATTTAAACACATTAAACACTACTTCTTCACTATTGATTCTAAGGGTAAGTAAACCTTCTTGTACATCAATTAAAGCATTACCCGTAGCAAGGAAAGGTCTACCTAAAATCAAAGGCATTGCTCGATCTTCCTCCATACCCAACATAATAAAATCAACAGATATAATAAATTTGCCTACGTTAACTAGGACATCCTCTATTATTCCCCTAGGATATTTAATACTTTCTAGCTACAAGGTAATAGTAGTGGGTGTCAATTCATACAATCCAAGTTTTTAAAAAATAGAGTATGTCATCAAGTTCACACAAGCACCTAGATCACACAAGATTTCTTAAATTTAGTATCTCCTATAATTTAAGAGATTGAAAAACTCCTTGGATCTTGGAATTTTAGGAGCAATTTATTTAGGAGAATTGCTGAACAATCTTCATTAAGCTTCACCATCTCATGTTCTTTCCATTTTCTTTTGTTAGAAATCACATCTTTCAAAGTTTAACATAACTTGACATCTGTAAAATTGGATCAAGAAGAAGAATATTAACATGTTTTTTTTTAAATACCTCAAAAAATTTTTCAAATTATTTATCCAGTTAGCTTTTAAAACTATTTCAAGATAAGGAAGAGGAAGTTTAATAGCATTTAAATTAAGTTTAGGTGCATTCCCTTTGGTTTCCATGGATGAATCATCAACCTTGTCATTATCCTCCTTATTTTCTTTAGAATCTCCTCTAATTTCTCCAATTTTTCCTTCACCTCTTATAGTGATAACATTTATCTGTTCTTTCAAATTTTTCTCAGTATTTCTGGGGAATTGACATTCTCTTGTTTCAGACATCATGTTAACCAACTATCCTACTTGAACTTCCAAGTTCCTTAAAGATATCTCATGGTTTTGAAATTTTGCTTGAGTACTATTGATGAACTTGGTAATTAAATCCTCTAAATTTCTCTTATTTTCTTGTGGTGGCTATTATTGTTCAAATCCAAAGGGTGCCTTTTGTTGGTTTTTACTCTAAGAAAAATTTAGATGGTGTGAGCGCCTCAATGTTTTGTTTGAATTAGTAGAATCTTGCTTGTGAGAGGACGAGGGTCTTTATATTAGTAACAACCCTAAGATATGGTGCAAATTTGGATCGACGAGGATCCTTTTGGACCTTATGCAATTCAAAGCCCCAAATCCAAAGTGATGGTTATCAGGGGACCAAATGCAGGACAATACATTGGCACCACCCCTAGAAATACAGAGTCATCGCCCAACTTTGGTCGGGATAAGAAATTGGGGAAAGACAAAATCTGAACCAAAACTCAGTTAATTAGAAGGCCCATTTTATTTTATCCTATTAGAGATTGAGTTCAAAAATTAGGTATGGCTTAGGGAAGAGGTTAGACATCCTCAAGTGACTCAAATATTGGGATCTGGTCTTCGGGGATCTTTGGTTTACTTTTAATATTTTAATCGAGTTATTGATTAGTCTGATTAACTGTCTTAAACATGCTTCTAGCGTAATCAAGCCAATCAAATCATTCTATCAATCTAGAGGGGAGTGGCGTCATACATCATGATATAGGGGTTATCATGCATATCCATACATGCATACATCATATACACAACATAAAAGGGGTGGGGGATCATGTGAGATGGCATAGGGATTATCATGCAGATACGTACATCCATTCATCACAATTATCCATAATCATAAAGGCTAATGGTGAATGCCAAATTCATGGTCTAACCTAAGTAAGAACACCTATACCCAAAGAAGGAGAATAAGTTAGTAAGTGAAAGGAACATAAGGCAAACCAAATGAACTCAAAGCACAAAGAAGGAACATAACACATATTACCATCTCTCCTATGCAAAGGTGCCTAATCATACATCTAAGTCCACAATGAACATAATCCCACATCACAAATCAACAAGCAAAACAAGATCAAAATATATGAACCATGAGCATCAAAAGAGGTAAAAATGGATGCAAGTCACTTGGAGGATGTTGAATGGCCTAAGGTAACAACTCATTACAAAAGAGATCCTAGGGTTGATGAATCCTTTGTCTCATTACTCACAAAAAGCTAGGCATCCATAACCACTACTAACCATCAATGAGGTTAGAATACAACTAAAAGTGGAGGATTCTATGGCTAAAACACTATTCACATGCTTTAAACATGAATACAAACATAAGAACAACTCTTAAGATCCTTGAAACCATAAGTTCCTCACTTGGTCACTACCCAAAGAGATTAAAATGGAACTAAAATCATCATTAAACCAAGATGTAAGAATACAAACATTAGCATAAGGTAAAATAAGAAAACCATTTGAAATCCTATCAAAACTCCATGTTTGAAATGAAAAGGGGTCCTTGGCCATTGGGTCTCCTTCTATTCTATCATTAGAGACATAAAAGACCATAAAAAGTAGCGTGGAAAAAAAGAAAATTGAAAGACAAAAAGAAAGTTTTGTAAAACTTTATCTAGAAAAATAGGTTGTATGAACCCCCAAATTTTAAATTTTTTGAAAACAAGAAAGAAGAAAGAAGAGGAAGAATAATGGTAGATTAAAGGGTTTCCTGGATGCTCTTCAGTATTCTTTGCTCTCAAAGGCTTACTAGATGTATAATATCCTTTAAAGTGCTTAGAAAATAAACCAAAGTATAAAGATTAAGCCTTGTTCTACCTTGGAATGAGATAAACCAAAGTATAAAGATTAAGCCTTGTTCTACCTTAGAATGAGTTAAGATTTAGGGTTTTTGTGCTAAATAGTTTTTAAGAGTAAATTTTAGTAGAGTAACCTTAGGGTTGTCCAAGCCTCCTCATCCTCTTCAAATAAGGGGGTATTTATAGGTGATGAATGAGTGCACAGAGCCATAAATGGTTATGGTTGCACCATATCTGTATTCAACCGCAGAGAGGGAGATGGATCTCCTAGAATTAGGGTTTGTACATGAGTTGTACAACTAAGAATGGGCTATATATCCATTTATTAGTGCTATACAACTTAGGGTTTAAGGAGGGACCAGTTCCAAAAGGTTCTATGGGGCTAAGGTTTAAGGGAAGGCTGTATAACCCAAGATGTGGGCTAGACAACCTTAGTTATTAGGTTGTACAACACTGCTTAATGGGTTGTACAACCCATTTGCTTAGGTTGACAAATTAGGCTTTGGTTTTGGGCTTTTGGCCTTGGCTTGGCTTTGGGCTTTTGGCCTTGGCTTGGCTTTGGGCTTCTCCAAGATTTCCTAAGGCTTTCATCTTTTCTTTTGGTAATTTCCCTTGCATTATGGGGATGTATTTAGTGATTTTCATCATCTAACTTTACATTTAGTAGTTCAAAATTTAATGTTTACAGTTTGCCCCCCTTGTTTTGTGTCACTTGGAAAATAAAATTTGAGAAATGATTATTCGAACAAGTTTCGACAAAGTAATGCAAGAAATGTAAACATTAGTAAGGATACTAAAGGATACAGGTCTTTAACAACTCCTTGAACATGTATTAAAACTTGTTTTGACAGCTTTGTAGTAGGTACTAGGGGTTTATATGTTTCAACAACTTTTTAATAGGTATTGAAATGGTTTTGACGGCTCTCTCAGCAGGTACCATGGTTTTGTATTTGGTAGTTGGCTTCTTGTAGTCACTAGTGTTCTTGAATCTTCTCTTTGTGGATGATTCAGTCCTTTTGACTGATGGTTGTGGTTCAAGGATGCCCCTAGATGGTTCTTATGTCATTCGAGGCTTTCTAGCATTTCTAAGGCTGAATTGATATCTTTGTGAGCCTTTCTAGCATTTCTATGGCTGAATTGATATCTTTGTAACCCTTTTAACTGTCTTGGGTTTTTTTTTTTTTTTTAAACTCAAGGCAATAGGCTTAGGCCTAAATGCTGTAGGAAGTGTTTTCTTAGGTTCTGACATTTTATGGGATGAAGAAATATTTATGAGGCCTCAAAAGAGGTCAAGTCTGTCATTGAAGGGGATTTTGGTAATTTGATTTGCATTAGGGAGCTTAGATCATCCTGAAGGCAATGAGGGTACTTTGGTAACTTGATTTGATGTTTTGGTCCTTGGAGTAACTCAGGGTAGTTTAGTAATTTACTTACTATTTTAGCATTGGGAAATGTCTAAGGACAATTTAGTAATTTGGTTGATAATTTGGAGCGTTGATTTGCCCTTTGTAGGCCTTAATATGGATAAAGGGTATTTTAGTAATTTGTTCAAAGGCGTGGGTTGCTGAATTATCAATTTGGGTTTTTCTTGGAGAGTTAAGGCATTTTGGTAAATTGGCTATTTAAAAGCTTTTTGGGAAGATAGGGAGATTTTGGTAAATTGACTATTTTGAGGTCTGTTGGGAAGCTAAGGGCATTTGGTAAATTAACTATTTTGAAATTTGGATAAGGCCTTTTTAATAAATGGAAGAGAATTGGGCTTAAAGAAACATATTTGGACTTGTATAGTTAAAAGAACTAGGGCTTGAAAGGCTAAAGGGAAAGTTGGGCTCAAAAGGCCCAATCCAAGTCTTCTTATCTCAAAGGGTCTGTACAACCAGGAAGATGGTTGTACAAACATATGGTCTATACAGAATAGCCAGGGTTGTATAGTCCTGGTCCACTATATATACCCCATTGAAAGTGTCCCTCCTCATTTATGTTGCTCATCCTCTCTCTCTTCTTTTTATCTCTCAAAGTTTCAGACTTAGATCTTAGGTTCCCCAGCATTTTGAGAGTTTACCATAGCCGAATATCATGATGATGAGATGTTTGATGTGCAGGAGGAGTTTTCTAATGAGGTCATCATGACACTAGATGTTGAACATAGCTTAGGAGTTTGGTGAACCAAGTTTGTTTTGATGATTACAAACACATCTAAAAGCTAACTCTTATCTAAGTTAATATGTAAAATCTTGTAGGTACATCAATCTTTTGATCAAAGGCTTCTTGAAAAAGAGTTTTGGTAAAAACTCTAATTATTCAAAGCCAACAGGTATTGCTACATTTCAATAGGCATTGGTACTTCATCAACGGGTGTTAGAGCATCACCTAAGTATGAGTAAAGGTCTCTAGAATCCTCAACCAATGACTCTCTCAAAAGTGAATAGGCGTTAGATGTATCAAACACTTGAGCCTTGGAAGTTGATCTTTAACAACGGGCATTGCAATTTCGCAATGGGCTTGGCTCATTGATATCTCAACATGCGTTAAACCAAATGACTTGGTATGAATAAAACTCTCAAGGTCCTGACACAGGCATTAGATTTTTACTAATGGGCATTAGAAAAGCTCTTAGGCAAAGAAAAAGGGTTGAAACCTCCAACGGGGCACCTTCATATTTGCAACAAGCATTGAGATAATTTTCAATAGGCATTAGAAGCTTGCCAACCATCGTTGAAGCACTATAGAAAATCTTGAAAAACAAAGCATCAAGTTCACTTCCTTTTAGAAACTTATAACGGGCATTGTCCATATCTCAGCAGGAGTTGAAGTTGAATTCCAATAGGTATTGAGAATCTCCAACAGTTGTTGTCATTAAAGGAGTTGGTGACCAAAAATTTAAGAAAGTCAGAAGAACATCTATGCAAATCTCTCTTTAACAACTAGTTCCAACATGCATTTGAATGAGATCAATGACCGTTGAAGTTGTATTCTCACCTAACAACGGGCGTGGAGACTATCCAATAGGTGTTGAGTGACTACTCTATGACATAGAGTGACAACCTTGTTTCTAACGACTAGTTCCTTATCTTTGCCTATAAAAGGACCCTCCCATAACAAACATAAGGAGAGAAAAATGGTAAAAAATGAGTATTTTCTATTGTGAAAGCAGTCTTTGAATAAAAAGGGTGAAACAAATGTGATTTAGCTTTCAAGGAAGATCATTGTCAAAGGTTTGAAAAAGTTATCTTCAAAACAAAGTTGAGGAACAACCTTTAAGAATTCTCTAAAAAACTCTCCACCAAATCAAGCATACCTCCTTGTAAGTGTATTCTATATTGTTTATTGCTTGAATAAGAGTGCTTTTTCTCATCTTTTAAGTTGTAAATTCTTTTGAGAAAGCTTTTGGTTAAGAGATCTTAAAAGATCTAAATCCATTCTTTGTGAAAAGTCTAAAGTAGTATCTACAAACTATTTTGAAAAATGGTTTTAATAACATCTAAAAGTCTACTTGTAATGGCTTGGTAGTGCCTTGAAACTACTATTATAAAGGTGGTTGATTGCACTTATAAGCTATCTGATAGTGAAATGCTCTAGTGGGAAAACTAAAAGAGAGGACATAGACAAGATTGTGCCGAACCTCTATTCAAGCCCCCCTCTTTAGGGCTCCAAGGGATAACAATTGGTATTAGAGTAGGTCTCTCTTTCAAGGCTTAAGTGCTTAGAGTAAAGATCATGGCAAGTCATGTGGAATCACAATTAAGCCATAAGCCACCATTCTTCAAAGGAGATGACTATAGGTATTGGAAAAACTGTATGGAGATTTTTCTAGACAATGAAACCATAGATCTATAGGACATTATTAAGGAAGTAAGAGAAGTCCTAACTAAACTGGTTAGAGATGTTTTAGTACCCAAGCCTAAGATTGAACGAATAACAAAAGAGAATAAGGTAAATCTGAAAAATAAATGAGCTATGCACATTCTCTTATGTGCAATCCATAAGTCTCAGTATGTTAAGCTGTAAGTGTGCACTTTAACAAAAGAAATTTAGGAAATCTTATAGACTCAACATGAAGGTACCAACCAAGTCAATAAGAAAAAGATTCAAATGCATGCTTACATATATGAAACATTTATATATCAGTCTGGTGAGACTATCACTGAGATGTATAACAGTTTGACATAGTAGGCATTCTTAAAACTCTTAGGAAGTCCTACTCTAATAAAGATATAATAGCAAAGATATTAAAAACACTTCCCAAAGACAAATGGAAAGCCAAAAAGACATCAATAAAGGAAGCTAACAAGCTAGAAGTCCTATCACTAGATAAGCTTGTGGGAAAGCTACTAGCCCATGCAATCACTCTTGAAAAGCTAGCTAAAAGCTCTAGAGTGAGAAAAAAAGATTTGGCCCTAAAAGCCAAAGAGGTACACCTTGAATCCCCTTCTTCTTCTTATTTGCTAACATCTTCTTCTAGTGATTATGAAAATAATAATGAAGATGAACACCTTGTCCTTATAACAAATAAAGTAAAGAAATTTCTTTCAAATCAAAAGAGCAAAAGGGCAAAAAGGTACAAGAAGAAGAGCAGTAAGAGTCAACTCATTTGCTATAGATGCAATGAGATAGGGCACATCAAGTCAAACTATCCCAAGCTGAAAAAAAGCAAAGCTCGTGCTAAGAAACACGCCTATAAGAAAGATAAGGAAGTGTATAAAGCTACTTGGGATGACACAAGTGACTCTGAACCTAATGAGGTGGATACCAGATAAGAGCTGACTAATCTTTGTCTCATGGCAATTGAGGAGAAATCAGATGAATCCTCAAGTGAACATTCCTTCATTAACAATAGTGAAAGTGATGGTGAGTATGAGGTAATTCCTTTTGATTCTTGTTCTAGAGATAAGCTATTTTCAATTATCACCAATCTGACCATAAAAGTTGGGACTCTCAAGTCCAACACCTTCTTTCTTAAGAAAGAGAACAAATCCTTAAAGGATTGTGCTAAGAGCCAAGAGACTCTAGCTAAAGAGGTTGAGTCTCTAGCTGTTGAGAATTCCAAGCTCAAAGATAACCTCAACAAATTCATAAAAGGAAAAGAGAAATTAGACTCCATTCTTGAAATGCATAGGGGCCCATCCATTAAGCATGGATTAGGATATAATGCTTCTACCTCTACTACTCCTACTTCCAAGCATGCTTAAATCAATGAGAACGCCAAAAGTTCCTAAGAAGTGAATTGCCGAGACTAATGGCACAAAGGTTAAGTCTCAACCTATTCACACATAATTGAGATATGCTCATTCTAGAGCAAACTATGCCTATATGTATCATTCTTACAAGCCTAAGAGGCAAAGTCCCTAAAGGCACATAAATTGGCATAATAATGCTTATAAATATGCACCTCTCATAAGAGTCACTCCTAGACACTTAGCTCAAAGGAGTTACAAATCTCACAAACACCATATACATGCTCCACTTATAAATATGACACTGGTGCACTTTAATGGTGAGTGCTTTTATTGTGGTATTTATGGCCAAATTACCTATTACTGCCTTTCTAGAAGGCAAATGAACAAATGGCTAGATCCACCCCTCTAGGACCTAAGAAGAATTAGGTACCTAAGACTTGATTCTCTTTGTTTTGTAGATGTGCTTGAAATCTCAAGTTGGAAAACAAGAGTGGTATCTTGACAGTGGATGTTCAATGCACATGACAGAAGAAAGGGAGTTCTTCACTCAATTAGAGAAAACTGAAGCACTTAGGAATGTATCCTTTGAGGACCATGGAAAAGCCAAAATCATTGGCATAGGTAAAGTTGGTAAGGATGTTGATTCACCCATCCTTGATAAAGTTTTGCTTGTTAATGGACTCAAACATAATCTATTAAGTGTAAGTCAACTTTGTGACAAAGGCCTCAAAGTTATGTTTGAACCACAAGCATGTTATGTGTCAAGGATGGGTGACAACAAAATTTTGTTCATTGGTAGTAGAATTCATAATATTTATGTAATTGATTTAAATTCTCTCATTAACCATGATTCAAAGTGTCTAATATCTATAGTGAATAAAGGTGAAACCTGACATAGAAGGCTAGAACATGCTAGCATGGAACTCCTCAACAAGCTGAAAAGGAGAAATGGGTTGAAGGTCTGCTTGAAATCAAGTTTGCAAAGGAAGGAGTTTGTGAAGTATGTCAAATGGGAAAACAAGTAAGATCTTCATTTAAAGGCATGAACAAGGTAAGTTCATCTAGACCTTTGCAATTACTTTATATGAATCTATTTGGACCTTTTAGAGTGTTTAGCTTGGGAGGCATGCATTATGTATTTGTCATAATTGATGACTACTGTAGGTATACTTAGGTGTTGTTTGTTCCTTGCAAGGACTCTTATTTTGATGCATTTAAGAGCTTTCCCAAGAGAATTCAAAACAAAAGGATTTGAAAATCTCTTCAATTAGAAGTGACCATGGAGGAGAGTTTGAGAATGCTAAGTTCTATAGCTTTTGTGTTGAGTATGGTATCTCACACAACTTCTCAACTCCTAGAACACTAAAACATAATGGAGTGGTAGAAAGGAAGAATAGAACTCTTCAAGAGATGGCTATGACCATGTTGAATGAGTAAAATCTTCTTGAGTATTTTTAAGCTGAAGCTATAAATACTTTTTGTTATGTCTTGAATAGAGTCTTAGTTAGGCCCTTGTTGAAGAAAACTCTCTATAAGTTGTGGAACAATAGGAAGCCCAAGATTACATATTTTAGAGTTTTTGCTGCACGTGTTTTATTATAAACACTAAAGACAACCTTAGTAAGTTTGACTTTAAATCTGATGAAAGAATCATCCTTGGATATTCTACTACCAGTAAAGGGTATAAAGTCTTCAACAAAAGAAGACTTCAGGTAGTGGAGTCTATGTATGTTGTATTTGATGAATCTAAACCCACTTTTTCATGAATAGAAGAAGATGTTGATGATCTTATAGATCCTATGAGTGAGCTGAATATTGGAAAGGATGGAAAGGTTATGGATAAGCCATAAGAGATGAAAAGTGAAGAAAATTCAGATAAACCTCTTCCTACTCCAAATGAAGAGCAAACTTAGTTGGAAATGGCTGGATCTTTAAGAAAGATCATCCAACAGATCTGATCATTAGTGATCCTTCAAGTTAGGTAACTACTAGTCATCATTTAGAAATGCATGCACCATCTTTCTTTTATTTCCCTTATTGAGCATAAGACCATAGATGAGGCCATTAATGATGAGCATTAGGTACTTGCTACGCAAGATGAACTAAATTAGTTTAAGAGGAACAAAGTATGGACATTAGTTCCTAGACCTCAAAAACATTCCTTTGTTGGAACTAAGTGGGTCTTTAGAAATAAGCTTGATGAGTGTGGAACCATAGTTAGGAATAAGGCTTAATTAGTAGCCAAAGGCTATAACCAAGAAGACAGAATTAATTTTGATGAAACCTTTGCTCTAATAGCAAGATTGGAAGTTATTAGGATTTTGCATGCATTTGTATCTCTTATGAATTTTAAATTATATCAAATGGATGTCAAGAGTGCTTTCCTTAATGGCTATATTAATGAAAAAGTATATGTTGAACAACCCCCTAGTTTTGAAAGTCATTGCTTTCCTAACCATGTGTTTAAGCTCATCAAAGCCGTATATGGCTTGAAACAAGCTCTAAGAGCTTGATATGAAATGTTAAGCAACTTTCTTGTTAAGAAAGGGTAGACACAACACTCTTCTCTAAAAAGAAGAATGAAGGCTTATTACTTGTACAAATATACGTAGATGATATCATTTTTGGTTCCACTAATGTTTGCTTATGTGAAGATTTTTTCAAAGTAATGAAAATTGAATTTGAGATGAGTATGATGAGAGAGCTCAAGTCCTTTTTTGTTTACAAATCAAATAAGGGAAGGGAGGAATCTTCATTAACCAAGCCAAATACACAATAATCAAAAGATTTGGCATGGAGAATAGCCAACCATGTAAAACCCCAATGAGCACCAACATCAAGCTAAGCATATATGAACATGGTAAGGTTGTGGATCAGAAGCTACATAGTGGTATGATTGGAAGTCTTCTTTATCTAACAACATCTAGGCTTGATATTATATTTAGTGTGTGCTAATGTGCTAGATATTAATATAATCTAAAGGGGTCTCATTTACATGTTGTAAAACACAAGCTCAAAATACCTTATTGGTGCTACCAACTTAGGACTTTGGTATCCTAAGAGTTCTTCATTTGAGCTGAATGCATTTTCATATGCTGATTTTACTGGGTATACCTTAGATAGAAAAAGCATTTCAGGCACATGTCAATTACTTGGTTAATGTTTAGTGTCTTGGAGTAGCAAAATGCTAAAGCAGAGTATGTGGCAGCCGGTCTTTGTTATGCTTAAATCCTATGGATGAAGTAATAACTTCTTGATTACAAGGTCATTGTAAATCAAGTGTGACAACAATTGTGCCATCAACCTATTTAGGAATCCTATTCAACATTCTAGGAGTAAGCATATAGATATAAGACATCACTTTCTTAGGCATCATGCTAATAAAGTGAAATTGTATTAGAATTTGTTGATACTGATCATCAATTGGTAGATATTTTCACTAAACCTCTTTGTGATGAACAAATGCAATTCATCAAAAGAGAACTTGGAATGATTGATGGAAGTACATTGAATTAACTTCCACAGGTTCTTTTCTATTACCTTTTTTGATTCATGCATATTGATTGGTTGATGATTGGTATATTGCTTGAAATGATTGCCATTAAAGCCTTTAGACTCTATAAGCTAAAGATTTTAATTATGTATTATCTTGATCAAATGTCCTATATTAATTAAATTCATGACTATATCATTTAGTTTGATTAATAATTTGCATCAGCTAAGTTTTTAAAATGATTGCATATTTGAAATATCAGATTTAAACTTGGTTTTATTTTGGAAAACGTAGTTAACGACCATTGTGTGTTTCTGAACAAACTTTATGTTATTGGTAAGTTCCATATTTTAGCCTCTATATGTTCCCACGATCATTGTAAATTTCCAACAACTGTTGTTCTTCAACCAATGGGCATTGTGACCATCCACCATTGTTGGATGAAGAACACTTGCTCGATCAAGGTAATGGTCGTGTCCAATAGCTATTGTTCTATTCATAATAACGATTGAGCACTCCCAATGGTCATTTTTTTGAAATTCAAAGGGAGTTCACTAAACTTCTATATAAACTCCTTAAACCCTAAAATTGGTTTACTTTATGCTTTTACTGTGCTTTCGACTCTCTCTCTCTCTCTCTCTCTCTATTTGCTGTTGTTATTTCACTTGTATTCTTTCTCGCATCATCCTCAAACACTTAACTAAATAGCACCCAAACTTGAGTCAACCAAGAGATACAAATAACCAATAATAAAGAACCCTTAACCTTCATACTCTAGCTTAGAGATAAGGGAAAATTTAGCCTCACTATTAGTATAATAGAAGAAAAGGACATCTGAACCCTCTTTTACACCACAAACCATAAAGAAATCCAAATCTAGCCTAAAAATGAAAGGAAAAAAGGAAGGAAACATAAACAGAGCAAACCCTTATCTTTGTTCAAAAATTCCACCTTAAAATAAAGAAGGAAAAGGAATTGGCCATTAAACTTCTTAAAGGATATATTGGGAGAGGCAAATTCTTCAAATGAGGTGACCTACAAAGGTATGGATTAACAAAACAAGTGGAGGAATTAATGGTAGGGATAGGGTGGGAACTCTTTTGTCACATAAAAGAGTCTTCCTATATGGAGCTCACCATATAATTTCTCACCACTTTGGAAGTTTTAAGAAATGATTGCCACACATATGCATAAGAAGGTATGATCAATTTCTGAATTTTTGGAAAAAAAAATACACTCTAAGGCCGAATGAATTGGTGAAATGCTTTGATGCCACTACTAATGGAATAATAAAGCCTCCTCCCACCTACAAAGTAGATGTAAATCAATTCTAGAAGTCAATTACATATGGGAAGAGCAATTATAACAATAATAATAGTAAGGCATCAACGATAAAGAGCCAAGCCTTGAGAATAGCTCACCGTTTCATTACGTGGAACGTCAACAAGAGAGCTTAATCTAATGAAAATTGTATCATCATCGACTTATTCTATCCCTGATGCATGAAGAACAAGTAAAGGATCAACCCTTGTTCTTAGCGCAAAGGATAGATGGTTAAGTAGACAATGGGAATGAATTCGTGATGGGGCATTACATAGCCAGGATTGCCAAATATGTGAAGGCTATACCACTAAGAGAGGAAAAACTTGAGGAAAGAAACATTGTGTTGGAGAAACTGCCATATGATAAATCCATTTGCTAAAAGATATTATTGAGCATAGGGATCCTTCAAAGGCTAAACTCTAGCCTAATCAAGAGAATTCTAAAAAAAGGAAAGATCCCTAAATAAAAGAAGATGAAGATATTGAGGAACCCATCAGAATAGGGATTACTACTGTTGAAGGGACTAGAACTAGTGCTCCTGTTGTACCTCTCTCTAACTTTGAAAAGGCGATTCTTGATCAACTGGCAACCATTTATAGTGCAGTTCAACAAGTTGAGTCCTCTAATATCTCTCTTCACTAAAAGGTGCAAACACTCTAAAGAGATATGAAGAATGTCAACCAAAACTTAGGTTAGATAGTGGAAGGTTTAAATCTACAACCTAGAACTCCACCCACTCTAACGGAGACAGATGCAAAAGCTGAGGCCAAGGATAAACCCTAGAACCAACCTTAGGCCCTTACCTCCAGTCATCCCTTCCATCTCATGTTGCATTTTTTGTCTTTGTTTCAGATTTTTTTATCTTCATCTTTGTTTTCTCAAAACAGTTGATGTAAGGGACAACATGTTTAATGCTATAAATATTCTCCCTTTGCTTATATTGTCATTTGAGTTTGCATTTCCTTTGTTCTTACTATACTTTTATGTCTCCTTCTGATAATGACAAAAGGGGAGAAGAAAAGAAAAACAAGAGTAAATGTAACTAAGTTAGGGGAAAAGGTATAAGAAAGCAAGCCAAGGTAATAGAGAAGGTATATTTACATGAAGGAGATAAGGAAAATGTATCTATTGCATGTAACTTGCTTTAATAGTGCATCAAATTTGAAACAAAGGCGGAGTAACATGATCTATTATAACTTAGTCACTTGAATTTGAATCACATTGTTTGATATTATGTTTAACTTAAGGATCATATGATGTACATTTCTAATTGTTTGCCAGATTAATTAACCTTGATAGAGTGTTTGTCATCATCAAAAAGGGGGAGAATGTTGAACCTAGCTTAGGAGTTTAGTGAACCAAGCTTGTTTTGATGATTACGAACACATCTAAAAGCTAACTCTTATCTAATTTATGATTACAAACACATAGAAAAGCTAACTCTTGTCTAAGTTAGTGTGTAAAATCTTACAGATACATCAATCTTTTGATCAAAGGCTTTTGGGAAAAAAGTTTTGGTAAAAACTCTAAGTATTCAAAGCCAATGAGTGTTGCTGCATTTCAACAGGTGTTGGTACTTCATTAACGGATGTTGAAAAGTCTCAATACGTGTTGGAGCATCACCTAAGTATGTGTAAAGGTCTCTAGAACCCTCAACCAATGAGTCTCTATAAGTCAACAAGCATTGGATGTATCAAACACTTGAGCCTTGGAAGTTGATCTTCAACAATGGGCGTGGCTCATCGATATATCATTAGGCATTGGATCAAGTGATTGGATGTGAACATAATTCTCAAAGTCTCAATACGGGCATTGGAAAAGCTCCCAAGCAAAGCTAAAGGTTCTAGACCCTCCAATGGGGCACTTTTATATTTGCAATAGGTATTGAGATCTTTTTCAACTAGCATTGGAAGCTTGCCAATCATTGTTGAAGCACTGTAGAAAAGCTTAAAAAATGGAGCATCAAGTTCACTTCCTCCTAGAAAATTACAACATGCATTGTCCATATCTCAACAAGAGTTGAAGTTGAATTCCAACAGGAATTGAGAATCTCCAATAGTAGTTAAAGGAGTTGGTGACTAAAAAATTGAGAAAGTCAGAAGAAGAGCATCTATGCACATCTCTCTCTGATAGCTAGTTCCAATGGGCATTTAAATGAGATCACTGACCATTGAAGTTCTATTCTCACTCAAAAATAGGGTGGAGACTATCAACAAGCGTTGAGTGGCTACTTTGTGACATGGAGTGATAGCTTCATTTCTAACGGCTTGTTTTGTGTCTTTGCCTATAAAAGGACCCTCTCATAATAGATATAAGTAGAGAAAAATAGTCAGAAGTGAGTATTTTTTGTTATGAAAGCAATCTTTGAATACAATAGGTGAAACAAGTGTGATCTAGCTTTAAGGGAAGATCATTGTCAAAAGCTTGAAAAAGTTATCTTCAAAACAGAGTTGAAGAACAAGCTTTAAGACTTCTCTCCATGAAATCAAACATACCTTGTGAGTGCATTTTATATTATTTATTGCTTGAGTGAGAGTACTTTTTCTCATCTTTTAAGTTGTAAATTCTTTTGAGAAAGCTTTTGGTTAAGAGATCTTAGAAGATCTAAAACCATTCTTTATGAAAGGTCTAAGGTAGTACCTGTAAACTACTTTAGGAAATAGTTTTAGTAGCACCCAAAAGTCTACTTGTAATGGCTTGGTAGTGCCTAGGAACACTATTGTAAAGGTGGTTGATAGCACTTGTAAACTATCTAATAGTGAAAGGCTATAGTGGGAAAACTAGAGGAGAGGATGTAGGCGAGATTGTGTCAAATCTCTATAAACTGATTGTCTCAATTTTTCATTGTTTTCGCACATATTTTTAATTGTTTTACTTGCTATTGCCCTATTCAACTGCCTTTCTAGGACACCAAGGGACAACACTAGACACTTTGGAGTAGATGCGATCCTAGTAGGGGTTTGTATAAATGAGCCCACTGAATGGCGCGATCACGGAGATGATCCCACTCGGCTTTCCCTTAGTCAGTAACACACTGATGGTCTATAACTTGTACCATTTCTTATAAGAGCCACCTTGGAGCAGTATACATTCTTTCCCTTTTATTTTATTTTATTTATTTCTTGCCTTTCATGGTACTGTAGATTTTAAGGACTGATTTGGAATTTGCTTTTTGCCTGCGAACATTAGGTTAGCTTATAAAATATTTAAAGATAACTTCTAAGACATTTACCCTTTACTTTCAGCAAAATTTTATTTTCTATCTATTGGTTTGGTTGATTGCCTCAATTTATGTGCACTTGGGCTTTATTTTGTGACTGCACAAAGAGAGATTGAAATTAATTACTAGAATAGCCTATGAGAAATTAGGGTACATACCTGAGATAACTAAATACAATTATAAATAATGTGTTTGTTTATCCATTCCGTTGACTTGCCAGCCTTGCGATGCTTTGTTTGCGATGCTTAATTAAATCTAGGTTTTTTTTTTTAAAATTACTTTTATGATTTTTCTCTACATTTGTGAATAAGCCCCAGTGAGTAGGACTTATTACTTTTGTGCTTTTGAATTTGGAATTTCTTGATTTCTTTATCATTGACCTTGATAAATGCGTAATTTTTCTTAACATTCCTCCTTTTATAGGGGATTGTCGCCTTTTAAAAGGGAGGCAGGGCTATGGGCCATACTGGGGAGTGGCTTCATACACTACACCCTTAGGTTGTGGCCTTTTTATAAGGTACCGAGATCTAGACTTTCTTACACATGTTATCAGACGAGACCTCGAAGGTCGATTCATTAATGACATATGCACTTCTCGAGTGGTGGATGGACACGACCTGTACCTTCCACCTACCTCTAATCGGAGAGCTAATGATCACACCTAGAAACTTCTCCTTTATGACCAAGTTGCACTTTGCAAGCGTTCTTCTGCCTATGACTTTGGCATGCATGAGCTAGTACTTTAGAGGGACTACCTATTGAAAGTCCTTGAATGCATTCCCTAGCTCAAAGGGAGCAAGATTGTGTCAGCCTTCAAGCTGATGCACCCTAGGTCGTTGATTACAGTTCTGATGAGGTGATTGACTAACATGCGCGATTCATCCTTTTATGTGCTTTGTTAAGGGTTATTTCCTCAAATGCCTCTGAAATGGTTGAGCTTTGTTTTGTGCTAATGCTAGAGGATCTAGGCTTGCTTTATTGTTTCAACTGGGGGTTCGTGACATTGGTGTACCTTTACCAACACCTTCATTGGTGTTCTTAGGGCAAGAGATATATGTGCGGTACTTGAAAAGTCCTTATTGTATATATCTCTTAATTCCCTTTTTTTATATTTTGGTCTCATTTTGTTGTTGTGGGATTTATGTCGCATTTATTTATAGGTATGGGTGTTGAGCTAAGCTTATTGCAGGGATTGATCTTGAGCCTGAGTTAGATGAGGGCTACCCATTTCTCACAGTGGAGTGGTGTGGTCTACCAAGGGTCCTCAGTTATTGATAGACATGCATGCTTGAACACGATCACTCTTGACTAGGTGCTTTTTGGACTTAAGGGATCCTATGGAGATGTGGTTAGTAGAGGTGGCAGAGGCACAGGTCATCTCCTATGGTTGTAGACTGATGATAGGGCACTCTATTCGGGAGTGGTACTTGAGTGAGCACATCTTTCATTGGTGCGAGGGCCTGGATGCATGACTTATCCTACAACATCTGCCCATAAGCCTCTTTTAAGTGAGGGATCTAGAGGGTGTGGAGCTTATCGTGGCATTGCACTTCTCACCTGGGGAGTGGCTGTCCTCTAATAGGACCCATAAAGGTTGTGGATGATTAAAACACTTATTAGTAGTCTCTCTTTATCAAAAGTAGCTATTTAAGCATTCCTCGACATGTAGCTGATGAGGGATCATCCTTCAGCATGGGGCCCAGGGTACCACTGCACAGGCAACTCAAAGACCTACTACCACCACTCCTTCGTTTGGCATTGCTACTGCCTGAAGCTATAAAAGAGCCCATGGATCGACTTTGAGGGGGTATGAAGCTCGTGGTAGTAGGCGATCTGGCTTTTATGCTAAATAGCTTGGTGGAGTTTTGTATGAATTCACTGATGGGATCTATGATGTCGCTGTAGATCCCCTAGTTTGTTTGTATGTTTGAGATAGCTGAGACTACCCATATGAGTTTTCCATTCTTTACTTCCTCATACCATGGTTATCATGTAAGCTTTGTCATTAAGAATGCTTTTTTTTTTTTTCCCTTTTTTTGCAAATTCCCTATGTCCTGGCTGAGGCTACGGTCGATCTGATCATTACTTTGAAAAAGGTTATGACACAACAAACATACTCTATATAGGTTAGTAAGAAAAAGTACACACAATGAAAGGAAAAGCAGGGCATGCATGCATGTTCATGTTTTGTATCTTGTGTGTTTTATGTCCTACTTATCCTAATCCTCACGTTTCTTACAAGAAATGATCTGATGCCTGAACCATGAGATTAGAGGTAAGGACCAACGCTTGGTAGAGGCAGAGATTGAGACCCTGCCTCAGGTGGCTGCAAAGTATGGATATGTGGTGACAAACAATGAGGTCGAGGATTTTGAGGTGACTTCTTCTAGAGGCGACGATAATTGAGCCCTAGAGACTCCTCACCCCTCTTAGCTTTTAGGACATTTTTCTTTTTTTTTTCCCATTCGTATAATATATAGGGATTAATATTTTGCATAGTGGTACAATTTCATAAGGCAATTTGAGCCCCAAATTTTATTGCTTGCTTAGGTTTTAGAATTTTCTAGGATATGTCGAGGTAATACTACCTTTATTTTTGTCAAACTCTGAGATTCTTTTATTTTCAGTACAAAAGGAATAAGAATAATTTGGTTTTTGATTATGCATTTTGTGTATTTGTTGAACCATTGGTCAATTCTTATTTATACATGTGCTTTCAAGACAAGTAAAAATGATGGTTGTGTCCAAGGTGTGAAGAAGAGGCTGCCAATAATTTTCAAAGAGTTGAAGGGTGTACAACCCAAGATGGAGGTTTGTATAGACCTGTTTGATAGCTGCACAAACCTGTTCAGAGGCTGTACAAACTTGGTGAATTGCTTATAGCTGTCAAACATTAACCACCTTTATCTTCTTCTATAAATACCCCATTCTGAACCCGCTCCCTATAATTGACATTTCCAACCTCTAAGATCTATCAATTTGGCTAGATCTACTAGGGGCTAATTTAACTTCTCTACATTATCTTTCTTTTGTCCATCTTGATGCACATTTCCTGTGGTCAACCTGTGATTTATGGGATTCCATTATCCATACCTTCTATTTTGGGATGTGGTGATCTGCCCCCTGTTAGAGGAGTTTGATGCCATTCTCGGCTGTTGTGTCACAGCTGTAGGCCAGATTGCACTTCTTATGCTAGATTGTCGACATGTCTAAAATATGGTAGAGCTTTCGACATGCGGTAAGAAGAGGTACCCTGATATAAATCGGGTGAGGAAGAAATCCTTATGGGTCCTTTTCTCACTCTTTTCCCCCATAAGAGTCATGCTCTAGCAAGCTTAGGCTTGTATCACGATAACCATCCTAATGGGCGAGTATTTATTGCAGAGGGAGTATGAAGAGATTGATCTACATATTTTTACCACTTGTAGTGGGAGTTGAATTAAGAAGGATCTCCATACCAATGATTTTGAGTAAGACCATTGTGGGTCTAGACATAGTGGTCTTTGGTGTCAGTAATTATTTTACAAGGAGCCCACTATTGCTTCAAGTAAGAATTCCACTTGTATTATTATTATTTTTATTTTACTTTATACTATATGAAGAGATTGATCTACATATTTTTACCACTTGTAGTGGGAGTTGAATTAAGAAGGATCTCCATACCAATGATTTTGAGTAAGACCATTGTGGGTCTAGACATAGTGGCCTTTGGTGTCAGTAATTATTTTACAGGGAGCCCACTATTGCTTTAAGTAAGAATTCCACTTGTATTATTATTATTTTTATTTTACTTTATACTATTATTAGTCATGCCCTAATTTTTGCTTGGATTGCCTTTTTGGGTTTTCAATCTAGCTGGTCGCTCATTTTTGTTTGGGCCCCCCTTTTGGGTTTTCAACCTAACGAGCATATTCTATTTTGCTTCTTTTATTTTTTTTGTTTTCTTCCTTTTTGTTTTCTTCTTTCTTCTTTCTTTTTCTTCTTTTCTTTTTTTTTTTTTATCTTCAAATATGGTTGCAAGAGAGGTTAGGACTATTAGTTACCCCAACTATGGATGCAAGGCTTTACTACCTACAACATCATTTGAACGATCGCCTATTGAGGCCAACTGCTACAAGGGCTGAGTGGATGTCTTGCATTAGTGTCATCGACATCCGTTGGAGTTAACCGTGATGGAATCTATTTTGTGTTACCCTGAGGACTTGTGGGGATTGTGTCATTCTTCCTGCCTTGACTTCAAGTACACTCAATGACTCGACTTGTGTACGCTGCCAATTTAGTGCTCCTCAATTTGAGGTACAAATCCTTTTTTCCTTTGTAGAGGGCCTCTTATCCCAATGCTTTCTTGATATGGTCGAGGCTATATGGATTGATCATTTTATATTGGTCAAGATGCTCAGTCTGACGATAATGCAAACTACATGGCATGGTTGCGTGACCTTTAGAGCTGTAGGCATCACATTAGCAAATAGTAGACAATGATGTTTCATAAAAAAACTAATTTATGTTTACTTATAGTTCAAGGACATGCATGACTAATTTATTTTAATTATGCAAATGTACTTCCACTTGATATTATACTTAACATGAATCATTTACATCTTGCACATTACACGTTTATTAAATGCATGACTTTTGCTTTTAATATGGGCACATTAGATCATCTAATTGTCTTGTTTAATTCCTCTTTGTTACTGATCCTTTGCTCATGCATCCTATATTATGTATTGTCGCCTGACTATTTCGTTAATGGTCTCCTAGTGGTCAATTGCCCTCTTTCGACTTTTACTTCCGTTTATTTCTATTTTCATGCTTTAACTTTTACCTAAGCCCCCTTTTCGGGTTTTCAACTTAACGAGCTTACATATATTTTTTTTTTCTCTTTTCTTTTTTATTTATGCCCTAATTTTTGTTTATGCTGCTTTTTTTTTTTTTTTTTTTTCAGGTTTTTGACTTAGCGAGCTAATTTCACTTTTCTCATACCTCACACAAAGTACCACTTTAACCTATTAAGATTCACTAGTTCAGTGAATTCATTCCCATCCACATCTGATAATTTTAAATTGCCACCTGAGTATATCTGTTTGACTACATAGGGGCTTTCTCAGTTCGGTCTAAGCTTTCCTTAAGGATCTTAAGTCTATGGTTGGATTGCATTCAAAACCAGATCACTAATCTTTATCATGCTTAGCTTGATCTTCTTATTGAATATATGAGCCACCCTAGCCTGATACAATTGGATGTGATACAGGGCCTTCAACATCTTCTTATCTAAGAAAGCCAATGGTGTAAGTTTACATCTTGTCCATCGGTATTTAGGAATGCCAAATTCAACCAACACTTGTAAGGACTTCACTTTTAGCTCAGTTGGCAACATTGCCTCCATCCCATATACCAAGGAGTATGATGTCATCCCAGTCAATATTCTTGCCATATTTCAATAACCCTACAAGGAAAATGGCAACTTCTTAGACCAGTGTCTATACATTTTAACCATCTTGGAACAAATGTTTTTGACATTCTTTTTTGCCACTTCTACTGCTTCATTAGCTTATGGCTTGTAAGGTGATGACTTATGGTGAGCTACTCTATATTTTCCCAATATAACCTTGACCATTGCCTAGAAATGGACACCATTATCCATGATAACATGGTGTGGCAATAGCGACAAATGAGATTTTTCTTGATGAATCATGCCATATATTTTGCCCACATCATACTGAAGGCTTCAACCTCTAATTACTTCAAAAAGTAATCCACTATTGCTACAATATATTTATGCCCTTTTATAGAAGCAGGTCTGATTTCTTCGATCATATCGATGCCTAGTGTTATAAATGGCCAAGGTGAGGTCAAATTCTATAACTCAGTCGGTGGTAAATGACTTAGGTCACCATAGACCTGGCATTTTATGACAGCTCTAAACCTTTTAAACACATTGTCATGTTCCATAGTAGACCATTAATATCTCAGTCTTAAAATTTTCTTCACTAGCACTCTCTCATTCATATGGGAACCAAAACTCTTACATGCACCTCCTCAATGACTCTTCTGGTCTCTTTCCCTGCTACATATTACAAATGAATTCCATTGGGCATCCTTTTGTACATTATCTCATTGTAGATTATAAACTATGAAAACAACCTTCGGATCACATCCTTATCCTTCTTCTCAACCTCTTCGAGGCATTCATCACTTTTTAAGTATCTTTATATAACAAAATGTCAGGGGCAGTTCTCCACTGATACTTGCATCACTCCTTTTTCCATGTAACATGGTTCTTCAAATTGAAGTGTGATCAACAACTTCATAGGCATCATCTCTGAACCATCCCAAATAGAGACTAGAGTGGCTAAGGGATCCATCATTGTACTTTTCTTCCCTTGGTAGATGATGGAATGAGTCCCTTTGAAAACTCTTCACTAATCCCTTTATATACTCCAAATATGGGCCTAAACATTATTCTTTTAATTCCCATTCATTCATTGTTTACGAAATGACTAGCAACGAGTCCCCAAACACCTCTATTATTTTAACCTTTATTTGTTTCAAGAGTTCTAGTATGAGTGCACATGCTTTATACTCGATCATGTTGTTGGTCTTCTTGTAGTCTAGCTTCTTAACTATAGGGAAGAGTTCTCCTTCTAGTAAAATTAGAATTACCCCTACACCTGCTCCTTTTTTGTTTACAACTCTGTTAAAGTATACTTTCAATTGTTGAGGCTCAATCACTCCTAATCCTTCATTTAGGAATTGGGGAAGTTCAAGCTCCCATTCCTCAAGAAGCTACCGTGCCAAATACTCTAGGACTGCTTATTCTTTGATCGCATTCTTGGTTACATACTTAATATCAAATTTGGTCAACATGATTAAGCACTTCATCAACTTTTTCATTAGGGAATGGGCCTCGTGTAAGTACTTAATCAAATTATGTTTCGAAACCACTTCCAACAAATATTATTGAAAATAATGTATAAACTTCTTTATTGCCCAAACTAGTGTTAGATAGGTTTTCTCCATCTTCTTGAGCTAAAATTGCACCAATAGAGCTATCTTCTACCATTAAATAAAAGGTCAATAGTTTTTTAGGTTTTGGTGGGTTTAATACTAGGGGGTTAGTAAGATTCTTCTTTGTCTTCTTAAGGGCCTTTTTGCATTGTTCATTCCACCTCATTAGTTAATCCTTTCTTAATTGCTTAAAAATTGATTTGCAAATGGGAATGAGTTTGGCTATGAAGCGATTAATATACTATAAGCAACTTAGGAAACCTCATACCTCTTTCTTTGTCCTGGTTGCGGGCATATCTTGAATAGCCTTTACCTTATCGAGATCCATTTCAATGCCCCTTTTATTGACCACATGTTCTGATAGCTTACTAGAGGTGGCCGCAAACACACACTTATTCAGATTCAATCTCAAGTGGTACTTATTGACTCACTTTGGATACTTTTTCAAAGCTTCAAAGTGCTCTTCCCTTATTTTGACTTTACCATTATGTCATCTACATACACCTCTGCCTTCTTATGGATTAAGTCATGCAACAGGGTAGTTGCCATTCACTGATATGTCACTTCCATGTTCTTCAACATAAATGACATCACTTTATGACAATACATCCCCCATTATGTGATAAAAGCTGTTTTCACCTTATCCATGATGGTTGTGAGAATTTGGTTGCACTTGGAGAACCCATCCATAAAGGAATACATAACATAAGTTACGACACTATCAATCTCTAACATATCTTCTTACATCAAAGCAAAAACCCTATGATATTTCCTGAGTAGCTAAACAAACTTTCTTCACTCCTCTAGCATGATATCATTGGCAATGAGCAAGTTTTTTAAGTTTTCCTGTGTGTGAAGTAATACAGTGGTATGTATAGATTTATGTTAAATATGCTATTGAAGTGATGAATGCTATAGACATTACCATTAGGAAACACATCACACAAGTAAGCAAATTCATCATTCATTGACTTAAACTTAGAAAGGAATACATCATCATCCTTAAAGAGGCTAGAAATAAGAACACCAGTAGTAACAGGAGTTGGCTTCATCTGGTTGGTTGACAAGAGCTTCATCTGCCTGGGCCTTTTTTTCTGTTTCACCTTTTATCTCATCAATTAGAGCCTTCAGATTGATATTATGCATAAAATTTACTTCTTTCCTATTCTCTGTACCAGCAACAACCTTGATAACTCCCTTAAAATTTTATTTTACCTGGTCATCCTCTAATTCAATTTTTAAAAATTCTGCCTAAAGTGTCGTACCACCCACCATGGTAGGCTCAGTCTCGACCATATGTCCTTGCATCCCCTTGCCATTTATCTCCTTGATGGAGTTTGCAATCATACTTTTGATATCCTTTAATTTAATCCTAGTGTAGATATACTCAGTGAATTTGCATGGCTTAGTATGCTCCCATTATGAATCCACAAAGTGTGCACTTTATTTTATTAAGTTAGACCTTTTCTTTGCATGATCTTCGCCAGTGGTCCAAAAATTTTGGTCCAGCATATATTGGTCCCTCTGTTCATCAATGATGCTCTTCTTATCATTCCATAGCCATGTAGATTGACCATATAGAACCATAGATTGACTTGACTCTTTATCATCCTCTAACTCTGTAATTTTTTTCCCTTTCTTCTTTCTCTTTTTTTCCATCCTCCTCCTCTGATGAGTCTTGATAATTTTGATTTCCTAGTTAACCAATATTTATTTGGAAAAAGGTCTTCTGAAATTCATCCATATCACTGCCCAATGGCTCTTCATTCTCAATGGACCCTTGCTTGACTTTTCTGGCGATTTTTCCTTTTTCACAAAAAGATTTGACAATAGTATGCATAAGTCCTTGACTTTTAGCTTTAACCTTTTACCATGATACCCTAGTCCCTTCCTTGTGGTCTAGGTGGGAATATTTGAAAGCTCTGATATGCCAATATAATTCTTCCCTAATCTTTGTCCTAGCAAAAAGTTCATGTTCTTTGTGATCCCTATTAATTTAGGATCAACCCACTTATCAATGACTCCAACATCCTGAAACCCTCAGAGGTGCTAAATAACCAGACTTAAAATTGATACAATTTTCCCAACCTTTACACAAATGCTTACAAGTTCTCCTTTATAAGAAATCTTGACTTTTTGATACACAATGGAAGGCACTCCGCCAAACAGGTGATACCATGGCCTTCCCAACAAAAATGAGAAGGCGATTGGGATATCCATGATTGTAAATTCCACTATTGTCTCTATTATGCCTGCCCTGACTAGGGTCTTGAACACATAAAAAACTGGCCCCCTACTATCATCATAAGCTCGAATGACACTATCAGAAGCTTTTAAATATTTCTCGGACAATCTAAACTTATGCAGTAACTTGGATGGGCAAATGTTAATTCTAGACCTATCATTGACCATCATACATAACATGCATCTCCCTTTCACCTCAGCTTGGATGAACATGGCCAAATTGTGATCCCTTCCTTCTAGTGACAGATCCTCATCTGAGAAAGTGATTTTACCCTTATGAGTCACCAATACGATGATTTCCTTAAGAGCAACTTCCTTCAAGATAATTAGATTTGACAAAGCCTCAACCATGGCCTTTTTATGCTTTTAGGAGATAATAAGAAATTTCCACACATTGAGTTTAACTGGAATCTTCTGCAACTATTTCATAATAGGATTGTCTCTTCTTTCTCCTTCACAATGTGTTCATTTGTCTTATTCTTAACTGTTAGTTCTTTGGGAGGTTCTCTGTCAAGATAGTATTTTCCATTGTTGGTCACTTAGCTCATATGTGTCTTTTCTTTCTCTTCATGGCTTTCCTTCCATAGCTAAATCATTTTCTTCCTTTGCACCTCTTCTGTCATATGAGCTTTTCCAAGGATTAATGGTGCAAATAACCACAAATTCCTTTGAGACGTCTTTAATAGTAGCAATAACAATTTCTTTAGGAATTCCAGAATCTATCATGAATATCCCCAAATTTGAGGAAGGAACATTATGATAGTTGGGAAGTGTATTCCCATGGATACTGCACCTTCCAGAATTTGATGAAACAATCATCTTGTTGTCGATGAGATCCTGAATCTCATGTCTTAATCTAAGTAATCATGAATGTTATGACCTACTTCTTGATGAAAAGCATAATAGGCACTGACGTCATACCACTAAGATAATATATTAGGAGGTGGTCTCAGTGCTAAAGGCTTCAATGCTCCTTCTTTTGCAACTTCTTAAATGCCTTAGACAGAGGTATCTGTAAATCAGTGAAGTACCTTAGCATCCTTACATTGTTGACATTGGTAGTCTTGTTTCCTTTAGCTTGAGGCTAAGATGAAGTGTTTCTTCTTCCCCTTTACTATTTTCTAGACTCAGATTCTAACTCCTCAGCCTACAGACCTACTTCTCGATGGTCATCAAAGTTTTTGACCAATGTTCTCCTAATTTCAGTGCTAATACCAGGTAGAGCCCCCCTTAATAATTATTCAGACTTATTCTCTTTCTGTAGGCCCTGTGGTCACCATCAAAGTTTTCTTCCATCTCTTAATGTAGTCATTAAAGCCTTTACCTATTTTCTGCTTTAAAGACTCCAAGTCTTGCAATGTGACCTGTAGAGTTGAATTACAAGCATAATGCCTATCCAAAGCTTTTGTTGGTTGCTTCCAGTTTTTCTAATAATCTTTTGCTAGTTAAAGTACCTTATCTTTGTAGATCACTCAAATGACAATTTGAAAAGCTCTATCATGGTATCCGTCAGGATCCTATATGGCTTTATGATTAACACATATGAGCAGACATGGTTCTTAGCATTCTAAACCCCCATAAATTTAAGAAGCGTAGAAATGGAAAAATTAGCTTATAGCTCAAAGTCAGTTCCCTTTTCCAAACCTTTAACACCTTGAGCCTTCTATATTTTCTTCGTCTATTTAGCACATTCATTAAATTGGGTGTTCTTCTTCTCACTCTGCATAGGTTTGTTTGAAACAACAGTAGCGCTTCCCATTTCTCTGGCAAGCTAGCTTACTCTCACGATACTCTTTCATCCTAAATGGACCATTATTAATCACCACAGGTTAGGGCTCCTCCATTGCTGCTTTTCCTTTGTTAGTTCTATTAGTAGACATCTCTCTTTTTCAGAACCTCACTAATGCACTTGTTCACCTCTTTAACAATCCTTTTTTTCCATCTTGTGATTGAAGTCAACCATCATCTTTTCTAAGACCTCAGGTGGTATGGTCGGTTTCATGATTGAGTCAACTTTTTATTTTGGACTCGGTGACTTACTCTTTCTAGCAAGTCAGTTGCTCCTTCTCTTCTATAAGGGTTTGGATGGAGCTATGATGGCTGTACGACAAAGGTTATCAGTATGATGCATGAACAAGTAATCGATGCTTGTATGCATGTTATGCATAAATTATTTTACATAAGATCATTCCAACCTTATTCTTCCTATACACAAGGTCTAACAACTTTTTCCTAAGTGGGATTTCATTCTTATACCATCATGGGGCAAAGAATGTGCAAGGTCACCTTGGATTGAGAAGAGTTAGAGTCTTAAAAGAACATATACACAAAAGTACTAAAAGGAAGAACCCTTTACATTATTTGAAAGAATATGTACACGAAACGAACAATATCCCTTTAAGGGGAGAGGGATGTACATAGAAAGTTTTTACATAGCGGGGAAGGGGAATACATAAGTATTTACATGTGGGGGATAATAACATCAAGAGGAGTACGATAACATTTATGCTTACATAACCTTATTCTTTTGAGGACTTACACTTTTCTTTAAAAAAAAAAAAAAGCAAACAAGTGGGGTGCCTTATTCTAAGGTACTATTAGCTCTTACATGCACCTAGTGGTTGAAAGGGTTGTTATAATGAATATCTCCCACAAGCTTGGAGGGTGGTTTTCACCATCCCCCATTCGATATGCCTAATGGTATTAGGGTTATGAGTGATGAATCCTTGTCGCAATCTCTTAAGCTCGAATAAAGCTTAAGTCTCGAGTTTAGAAAACCATCAGTTTATCTAAAGGCAACCTAATTCTCATGGTGAAGTGTAGAGGCTACATGAATACAATGGATTGGCTTAATATCAAGTTTAAAGTATTAAAAGTGAAGTAGAGATTGAATGCAAAGTCAATTTTGAGTCCCCAGTTGAGTTACTACTGGGAGCACCTCGATGCTTATGACTCCATCCTTTTATCAATCAATAGGGGATCAACATGATGAGGGTCTTTACATTAGTAATAATCCCTAGATATGGCATGAGTTTAAATTAAAAAAGGATCCTTTTGGGGCTGGAGCAATTGAAAGCCCCAAATCCAAAGTAATGGTCAACAGGGGTCTAAACGCGAGACAATACATTGGTACCATCCCAAGAAATATAAAGTCGCCAAGAATCCAGGGAAGGTGAAATATGAACCTAAACTAAGTCAATTAGAGTTCACATTTCGTCTTCACCCTATTAGAGATTGGATTAAAAAATTGGGTATGGCTTAGGGAAGAGGTTAGACACCCTCTCGAATATTAGGATATTAGTTTTAAGCATCTTTGGTTCACTTTTAATATTTTAATCGAGTTATTGATTAGACCTATTAATGATCCTAAACCTGCTTTTAGCATAAGGAAACTAATCAAATCATTCCATCAATCCTAAGGGGAGTGGTGTCATGTATCATGGTATATGGGTCATCATACATATCCACACATCTATACATCATATACACAACACAAATGGGGTAGGGAGTCATGTGACATGGTATAGGAATTATCATGCATAACTATACATACATTCAGCACAATCATCTATAATCATATAGGATGATGGTTAAGATCAAATTCATGGTCTAACCTAAGTAAGAACACCTATACCCAAAGAAGGAAAATAAGTTAGTAAGTGAAAGGAACATAAGGCAAACTAAATGAACTCAAAGCACAAATAAGAAACATAGAACATATTACCATGTCTCTCGTACAAAAGTGTGTAATCATGCATCTAAGTGTAGAATGAACATAATGACACATGAAAAGTCAACAAGCAAAATAAGAACAAAATATATAAACCATAAGCATCAAAAGAGGTAAACATGCAATGCAAGTCACTTAGGGGATGCTAAATGGTCTAAGACAAAAACTTATTGCAAAAGAGGTCCTAGGGTTGATGAACCCTCCATCTCATTGCTCATAAAAAGTTAGACATCCATAAGCACTACTAACCATTAAGGAGGTTAGAATGCAAATAAAAGTGGGGGATTGTATGGCTAAAACACTATTCATATACTATAAACATGGACACAAAAATAAGAAAAGCTCTTGAGATGCTTGAAACCATAAGTTCCTTGCTTGGTCACTACCCTTAAGTGATTAAATCAAAACTAAAATCATTGTTAAACCAAGATGTAAGAATACAAATATTAGCATAAGGTAAAATATGAAAACTATTTGAAATCCTATCAAAACTTCATTTTTGAAGTGAATAGGGGTCCTTGGCCATTAGGCCTCCTCCTATTCTCCCATTAGAGTCATAAAAGACCATAAAAAGTAACATGAGAAAGAAGAAATCTGAAAGAGAAGAAGAAAATTTTGTAAAATTGTATATAGAAAAGCAGGGTTATACAACCCACTATAGGGTAGTACAATCTACATCAAGGTTGTTTAGGCCCCAAATTCTAGGTTTTTTAGAAACAAGAAATAAGAAAGAAGTGGAAGAAGAAAGGGAGATTGGGGGGTTTCCTGGATGCCTTTAAGTTTTCTTTACCCTTAAAGGCTTTCTAGATGTTTAATATCTTCCAAAATGCTTAGGAAATGGACCGAAGTATAAATATTAAGCTTTGTTTTACCTTGAAATGAGTTACAGTTTAGGGTTTTTATGCTAAGCAATGTTTGAGAGTAAATTTTGGCAGAGTAACCTTGGGGTTGTCCCAGCCTCCTTCTCATCTTCAAATGAAGGGGTATTTATAGGTGATAGATGAACGAGCCAGAATTGATTCTTGTTGAATCATGTATGTATCAGAGGGAGATGGATTTACTAGAATTAGGGTTTGCACGTGGGCAAGAATGAGTTGTACATCCATCTGTCAAGGTTGTACAACCCTAGGGTTCATAGGGGGAACCTGTTCCAGAAGGTTATGAGGGGTTAGGGTTTAAGGGTTGACTGTAAAGCCTTAGATGTGGGCTGTACAACCCTACTTAATGGTCTGTATAACCCTTTTACTCAGGCTGGCAGTTTGGGCTTTGGTTATGGGCTTAGTTTTAGGCTTTTGGCCTTATGGTTGGCTTTAGCCTTCTCCAGGGTTTCCTAAAGCTTTAATGTCATCCTTTGGTGATTCACCCTACATTCTAGGGATGTATTTAATGATTTTCATCATTGGGATTTGCATCTAAAGGTCCAAAATTTGATGCTTACAAATGACTCCTCCACCTTGGATTGTACTTAGTTGAATAGGGATTAAAATTTGACTTGACACCATGAGAAACAAAGTAGGGATTAAAATTTGACTTGCCACCATGAGAAATGAAGTTAACACTTTCATGATTAGAAAGAAAAGGATTTTTTACTTGATAGTGAGAGCTTGGATGTCCCTTTTTGCCACATAAGTTACATGGATAAAAAGTTAAAGCATTCGTTATTGTCGCACTGAGATTATCCTAATTTTTTATTCATTTAAGCAATTTAAGTAGTAAAAGAATCAACATTGTGCACTCTATGTCTTTTTCAATCAGCCTTATCATCATTCCATTCGTAGATATTAAAAACTATCTCCTCCACTAATTTAAAAGCTTTATCGAGAGATTTTCTCATAATTGTACCACCTGTAGCTGCATCGATAATTGAATGTTTAGATAAAGTAATACCATTATAAAAAGTTTGAATTTGGCACTATACTGGTATTCCATGATGAGGACACTTTCTAAGCATTTCCTTACATCACTCATAAGCCTCATACAATGTTTCTCTCTTTAATTAAAAGAAATGGAATGTCATTTATCAATTTAGCTATTTTAGAGGGAGGAAAATACTTGGCTAAAAAAATCAGCCCATGTAGTGATACTACCTAAAGGAATTGAATTAAGCCAATCTTTAGCCTTATCTCGCAATGAAAAAGGAAAAAACCTAAGCCTAATAGCATCATCACTAACTCCATTATGTTTGAAGGTGTCACAAATCTCTAGGAAATTGGCAATGTATGCATTAGGATCTTTACTTGGTAGCCTATTAAATTAGATATTATTTTGAATCATCTAGATGATTGCTAGCTTGATTTCAAAGTTGTTGGCTTGCTAATGCTAGAAGCAAGTCTATCAATTATTGGACAAACATAGTCCAAAAGAGTTTGATTGGCATTTTCTGGGCTTGCCATTCTATTTTCAAACTGGTCTTTCTCTTTATCTTTGTTAGCCTTCAGAGTATATGAAAAGTTCTTTCTAATTTAGGATCAAATTCCACTGGTTCCTCACCACTAGTGTGTGTCATACACTAATCAACTTGAAAAAGAAAGAATTAAAAATCAAATAAATAACAAATAGAAAAAATCTAAATTAACCGAGATTAACAAGTTCTAATATTATTTTAAGATTAAATCTCCAAAAATTGCACCAAAAACTAGTTATCAAGTAGTAAAAAAATATCGTTCCTATGAGTATTTAACAAAATAAGTACCAAAACTATAATTAACCTTTGATTATTTGAACAATTAAATTAAAAGGATAAATTACAAAAATTAAACTATGAAAATTTGAAGGCTAAAAACAAATAAAAGGAAAATAATGAATAATAAAGTTGCAACAATCAAATTCAGAGAGCTAAGACTATTGATCCACTTAATCACTCAAATGAATTTCAATTAATTAAATTCAATCAAGACAATTTATTACTTTCATATGCTGAAATTTTTCCTAAAATTGCTTAATATTCCCTTTTGAGATATATTAATCCTACTTCTATCAAGTAACCATTAGATCTCTCTATAGAGTTCTTGAGATAGAAAGTGCATTAAACTCTCTGAAAAACTTGTAAAATTAGATGAATCATGCATATATATATATACACACACACACACACACACCCGAATCAATTCACAACATAAATTATTTAGTCAATTATGCAAATTTCTTTCCCAATTCATTCACTTAAATTAAATCTATCAAGAGGTAATCAAACTTTTAATAGCATTAAGCACAATAATCTATGGACAATATGAAAATAAAAATATATTGATTAAATAAAATAAAATCAATCCACTATTGTGTTAAGGCTTTCCATAGCCTTAGCTACAAAAGATCTAGCTCATGAAGAAAGAAAGAAAACTATAAACTAGAAAGGAAGAACTCATGGATTGGCAATGGAAAAAGAGAATGTCTCCAATTAAGGTTGGTATATACTCCTTTTCCTCCTTTGCTCTTCACATTTCTTCCTCTCCCATACATGTGAAAAGACTCTTATTTATAGCATAAAATATTTTGCTCAAAAGTCTCTCAAATATCTCTAAAAAATCTCCCCTAAAAATTAGAGATATTGGCTTCCTAAATAGCCTTTTAAAAATTTTCAAAAGAAGATCTAAGTCTAATGTAAATCTTCTAAGTCAAATCTCCAAGACAAGATAGGATCTTTTATGAGAATCAGGTTGAAAATTAGCTCCTTGCTCTCTTAAATTTGTCAAGATTGGATTGGCAAGCCGTGCCAATGCCCTATCATTGCAAATCTTCTAACAAAAACTGCACTTTAGTTCTTTTTGCCCCAAAATTGAAGAATCTACCAAATTAATGTCTGATCTCTCATTTTGAACCCTAATGCACCTGAAATATCAAATTTCAATTTCTTGAATATAAAATTCAATTAAAATAAAAAATGAAGCACAATATAGGGGAAAATCACCACTATTAAATTATGCACTTTTATGCCTTATTGGTCATTAATCAAGTAATGATATTAGTAATATTTGGAACCATCTAGTTCTAATTCTTATTTTGATGATTAAAAATGGTTAAATGATCAAATTTTTTCATAAATTTTTTAAAATTTGCATTGTACATACTCCATTCAATATCTTAAGATTATTCAAGGAAATTCAAATAACAAAGTTTAAAATGTATAAGTCTTAGAGTCAACAAAAGAGTTTATACTTGTCAATGACCATTGTAGATCATCAATGAGCATTTAACGAATACTAATAGGTACTGAAGGGTCATCAACAATGGTTGAACAATCTTAACTCAATTGTTCAACTCTTTTGTAAGTCTAAATGATGGTTGAAGAATATATTATTAGGCATTGAAGTGAAATAATGATTGTGGGCAAGATATAATGAGCATTAAACATCAAGTTTGATGGACTCCAACAATTAAAGCTAAAAAGCTCAATAATGGTAAACATTATAACAAGGCATTGATTATCCTCAATGACCATTAATAATTCACACAAATGATGTTGATTTAGCGAACCTCAATAAACTGAAGCTAACAACTATTGAAAGGATCACAATGAGCGTGGACTATAATCCAATGAGCATTTTATAGACTCAATGGTTGTAGAAATTAATGACAGCTTAACACTCAATGATCATTGGCATAAGGTTAAATGGATATTGAACATTCAATCCTATTACCTTGCTAACGACTTTTGATAATGTGGCTAATAGGCTTTTCTAATGTGACTATTAACTAATTATTGTCCTACCACTTTATAAGGATCGAAAAACTAAAATTTGAAAAATAAAAAGGTAAAAGATATAGAGAAACATACTCTAAGTGATCTATAAGCTTTGAAAAACATTCTAAAGTATTTTAAAGTTTAGTTCCTTGAACTAAGTCTTTTTCAAGTGTATCTATGAGCTATCTTTTGAAGAGAGAAAAAGTTGCTTCATCAATAACATCAAAGTGTAAACCACCCAAGAAAATGAAAATGGTTGTATACTCTAGTTATTTGTGAAAAGATTTTTTTTCTACTTTTATTATAATTCTTGTGTAAGGATAATTTTGGGTTGGAAATAGTATTTAAACCAATTCTTTGTGAAAGGTTTAAGATAACACCTGCAAACTATTTTGGGGAAAGGCTTGAATAATTTTAGCAATCTATTTGCTAAGGCTTTTAAATGATGCTAAAAAATCCATCTTGTGAAGGCTTAAATGGTACCTAACTAAATTCATTTTTACAAAGGTCTTAATAGCATATAAAAGCTATTGTTTTGTAGAACTCATTAGTGGTATCTAGAGAAGAGGACATAGGCTTAGTTTAAGCTAAACCTTTATAAATCTTTGTGCATTTGTGGTTGATTGATTCTCTTTACCTCTCTTTGAAAAAGGTTTAAGCTTGCCACTGTCCTATTCAACCCACCTTCCAAGGCATCTTATGACACCAAGTGGTAGTCTCTTTATTCAAGCATCAATGAAAAGAGAAGAGATTAAACAATAAGCTAAAAGGAATCACAGTTAATACATAAGTCTATATTCTTCAATGGTGATGACTATGGCTATTGGAAGAACATATTAGAGATATTTCTAGAAAGTGAAACCATAAACCTTTGGGATATTGCAGAAGAAGGAAGAAAAGTTCCTACTAAGCTTGTAGGAGATGTTATTGTTCTAAAGAAGCAAAGAGAGTGGACTACTAAGGAGAAGAAGGCTAACCTAAAAAATAAAAAGCTATGCATGTCTTATTCTGTGAGCTGCAGATGTGTAGCTTTGGAAAATAGATTGGGTTAGTCTTCCAATCTAATATGATTGAACTAGTGAGGTGAAGAAGAAGAATATTTAAATGCACACATACAAGTATGAGGCATTTCTATACTGACCAAATGAGTTCATCACTAAAATATACAACAGGTTCATTAACATTGTGAGGACTTTAAAAAGGTTAGGAAACGTCCATTCCAATGAAAATATGGTGGCTAAGTCACTCAAAACCCTTCTTATAAAGAATTAGGAAGCAAAGAGAACCACTATTGAGAAAGTAAATAAACTAGAAGCACTCATTTTATATGAACTCATGAGCAAGTTGTTGGCACATAAAATAACACTAAAAGGCAATTAGAGGTGATGGTCCATGATAGAAGGACATGGCTCTTAAAGCCAAAGAGGTATGTGTAGAAAACCTTTCTACCTCTTCATTTACTTCTTCTAGTAAAAATGATGATTGTAATGAAAGTGATAAAATTAGCTCTCATCACAAATAAAATGAAGAAGTTCTTAACCAATAAGAAATGAAAAATAGAGAAGGGAGACAAGAAAAGGAGCTCAAAAATCCAAATTATTTGCTATCATTGAATGAGGAATGACATCCTAAAATAGATTGTATAAAGTAAAGGAAGCACAAATATCCTTAAAGAAAGTACAAGCTAAAGAAGGAAAAAGAAGCCTTTAAAGCCATATAGGATGATTTTAATGTTTCAAAAGCTAAGAGCTCTGATGATGAGAAGGTGACTGCAAACTTATGCTTCATGGAAAAAAAAAAAGATTATCCCTTTTTAAGTGATTTTGAAAGTGAAAGTGAATAATGCACTATGGTAGATCTCTTTATCTCTTACTTTAAGGAAGATTTAAATGACTTTATTGCTAAGCTTTCTAAGAGTTATGACTCCTTAAAGTCTTCTTTCTACCTTTCAAAAGCAGAACAAAGCACTAAAAGATTCATTCAAGAATCTTGACTCCCTATCTAAGGAGTTGAGTATTTAAAGATTGAAAATAACAATCTTAAAGAGAATATTTTGAATTTCTCTAAAGGGAAGAGGAAACTAGACTTCATCTTCAATTGCAAAGGAGTCCATGCATATAATATAGCTTAAGATATAATGCATCCTAATCTTTGCTCCTTCCACTTCACAAACTAGATACTAGGACACCTAATCCTCTAAAGATTGACCAACCAATCGCTCTACAAAAGGCAAGTACCAATGATAATGCCAAAAGAGGGAAATAAAGGTTTTCTCAAACCTCTTACACTAATAGGAGACCTACTTCCTCAAAGGCAAACCATGTATACATATACTAATCATACAAGCTTAAAAGGCAAAATGAGCAAAGACATGATGCATAACATACACCAAGACGTTATCATATCTTACTTAGATACATTCATCATAATATGCATATGCCTCATGGAAAAGTCTGAAAGGAAGGACATATCCAACATTTTAGAAATCATGGTTATACTTCTAAGAGGTATGCACCCAGCCATAATGCAAAAAAGAAGGGTATAAACCTAAAAGATAATTAGTGCATGCAACTCTTAAGGTTAAAATTGCATAGTTTGATAGAGAATGTTACTATTATGCATGTATGGTTACAATACTTATCATTTCCATTCTTAAAGACATGATAAGAAACTAAGAAAAAAGCAACCCATATAGACCTAAGAGAATTTAGGCATTTAAAAATAAATGAATCTTTTGCCTTATAGGTGTGCTTGTAATATAAAGTGGAGAAAAAAGAGTGGTGACTTAATTATTCTTCTTTTTATTTTCTTTCTCTTTTTTTAGTTAAGCTAATGAATGGATAACATATAAATTGTCTCTTATCTCTTATTTTTTTTTTGTATGAAATCTTATTGCAAAAAATACTAAGAAGGAGGGAGAAATTATTGCTATGAAAACTTATTACAAAAAATTATTTTAAAAATTGATTTTAACAAATCTTAAAATTTTAAATTTCCCTAAAACATAGGATTAAGGGGGAGAATTTTATTACTTTGTTTGTCATCACAAAAAAAAAAAAAAAAAGGGAGAATGTTGAACCTTCTAAGTTCTAATTCTTATTTTAATGATTACAAATAAAAGGGTTAAATGATCTAACTTTTATGTAAGTTTGTTAAGTTCTACCTTATAGGCCTCTCATTTAATTTCTCAATATTATTCAACCAAATGCATATAACAAAGTTCAAAATATACAAGTCATGGAGTTAATAAGAGATCTTGGACCTGCCAATGACATTGCAGATCATCAACAAAAATTGATTGGACTATAACGGGTGTTGAAAGGTCATCAATGATTGTTGAAAAATCTCAACAAAAATGCTCAACTCTTCTATAAGTCCTAATGATGATTGAAAAATGTACCAACTATCGTTAAAAATAAATTAACCAGAGTGGGTAAGATTAAATGAGTGTTAAAGATCAGATTTGATGAACTTTAATGACTAAAGCTAAAAAGCTCAACAAAGGTAAACATTACAATGGGGATATTGACTATCCTCAATGACTATTGAGGATCAATATAGATGATGCTAATTTATTCAAGCTCAAGAAATTGAAACTCACGACTATTGGAAGGATTACAATGAACATGGACTATAATCAATTAAGTGTTTTACAGACTCAATAATGGTACAGAAGGATGATAGCTTGACATTCAACGATCATTAAAATAAGAACAATTGGGCATTGGTCATTCAAGGTCCACGACGACCTCATCAATGACCATTGATAGTGTATCTAATGGCTATACTGACTATCTGATAGGTTTTATCATTGTGAGTATTGGCTAGTTATTATGCTACCATTATATAAGACCAAAAGCTTGAAATTTAGAAAATAATAAGTTGAAAGAGATAGAGAAATATACTATAAATGATCTATAAGCTTCAAAAAGCATTCTAAAGTGTCTTAAAGTTTAGTTGCTTGAACTAAGTCTTTTTTAAGTGCATATATTATCTTTTGAAGAAAGAAGAAGATTGATTATGATTCATTAGCAATATTAAAGTCTAATCCATTCAAGCAAATAAAAAACATTATATACTCTACTTATTTGTGAAAGGTTTGAGTGTTAGGAGTATTCCTTTCTACTTTTCTTGTAATTCTTATGTAAGGATACTTTTAGATTGGAAATAACCTTTCAACCAATTCTTTATGAAAGGTTTAAGATAGTACCTATAAACTACCTTGGGCCTAAAACATGCGTTGACATAAATATATATGCAATATGAAGGGAACATGCATCTCAAACTACCAAAAGAGAAAAATATTAGTGCCAAACCATAAGAAAGATAAGGTTTAAAACTATACCTAAAATCATATGAAACCAATGACTAAAAGCTAAGCTCTCTTGCCACATATAAAGAAATAGGGAGCTTACCCTATCACGTCCATGCATTGAGGTCGTATCAACAGTCAATTATAAGAGGCATAGGTGTTCATCAATGTCTAACATCCACACATTAAACACATTGGGAGGCATCAAATTAAATATGAAATATAGACATGAAAATAGCATGAAACCATATTGTTAAGTGAAACCATGAGTTCAATACATTGTATGTGAAGGTAAAAAAAGGCCTTAGGCAAGAACTATAAATGTAAACAAGGGGTCATTGGACCTCAAATCCTCACCCATATATGCTCCAAATGAGCTCTTCATGTTAGGGTACCCTAGGTGCACTTAGGCATAAAGAGGTCTAATATACTAGAAAAAAAGGTAAAGTGATAACTAAAAGGTCTAATACATTATTCCTCAACCTCATTAATTAAGATAAGATAAGAAAAAGAAGAATAAGGAGGATCCTAAGGTAGTAAAACCCTCCCCTAATTAGTTATATTCCCATCAAAAGGAAATGGAGAAAGAAGATGAACAAGCCAACTAACTAGTCAACCCTTTCTCCTATTGATGAAAATAAAGACATGCAAACATATGAACAATGAAAATAAATAATAAAACAATGGAATCAAAGAATCTTAGGGGTGGCAACCCTTCTCCTTATCACATTCCTAAGAAGGTAATATAAAACACAATAAAAAGATAAACAAGGCAAGAAATAGGGAGTTAAAAATACTTATATAGCTTGATCATTGTTCCTTAGAATGAAGAATGAGGGCCATAAATTTTGCAATCTATCTATATTCATATTTTTAGGAACTATTAAGAATAAAGAATCACAATAGAACCTAAAAAGAGAACAAGAAATAAAATGGAAAGATGTTATTGACAATAATAAAAAGGTGGTTGTATAAACCAACTAGTGCTCTCTGTAGCCACACCAAAGGTTTGTGTAGACCATGAACAAGTCTATACAAACCTCCTATATTATAAGTTACATAAAATGAAAAAGAAAATAAAAAAAGAAAAGGAGAGAAGAAAAGAATGATTATTGGATGCCCTTTTTAGTAAGTTTTACCCTTAGAGGCACTATGATTTCAAGAATGATCCTCCAAATGTAAAAGGGACAATGCAAAGTGAGTTGTAAAAGATAGTTTCAACCTTGAATCTTTGGCATGACTGTTAGGTGTTTGGATTTCCATGAGAAGGGAATATTTTTAAGCTTATGGGAGTTGATTTTTATAAAATAATCATAGGTTTTCCAAGTTTCATCTTTTCTCCCTTAATTTGAGAGGAATTTATAAAGGCAATGAGGGTGCATTTAAGCTTAATGGCTTTAATTGCACTCAATCCTCATCATTTAGCAAATAAGAATAAGTAATCTTCTAGATAGTAGGGTTTTAAGTTGTTTGTATAACCAAGGGTTGGTTGTATAGCCAACTAAGAGTTGATGGTCAATTGTTCCAAAAGGTCCTTTATGTTAGGGTTCATGAAGTGTTTGTATGGAGAAGTGGTTGGCTATATAAACCTTTAAAGTTGGTTGTACAACCATATGTATTAGCTACATAGCTAACAACATACTATCCTCTAAGGTTTTTAAAGTTTAGTTGGAAGGTAAGTTTGATTCAAGGCTTCTTTTATGATTTTACTCTTTCTTTATGCAATGTATCTCCTACTCCTTAAGGATAATTCAAGTAGTTTCTCTTCATTGAGCTTGTATCCTAAGGACCTAAGATCTAGTGCTTATAGTTTTCCCTCTTATAGGGTTTGAAAAAGGACATTTATGAAAATGACCATTAAATAAGATGCAACAAAGCATTAGTTATGAATATGAATACTAGTTGAAGGATACAAAAGGATATAACTTTCTTAGTAGCTACTCAAGCTAGTACTAAGGTCCTTGGCAACTTTCTAGTAGGTATTAAGACCCCTAATAGCATTCTAGTAAGTACCAGTGCCAAATACTTCCTTTCAATAGCTCTTTAGGATGTACTAGGGTTTATAATTATCTTAATAGCTTTCTAACAAGTACTAAGCTTCCTAGTAGCCCTTTGGCTATTGCTTGACTAGCCTTCTAGTAGGTACTAAAAGTGAGATCTAATTTTGATATTCATTCTTATAAGAAATGGTGATTCAATTGAGCTCTAGTAGGTACCAAATAAGACTCTACTTTTTGGTGATCATTTTGATAAGAAATGATGGTTCAACATCCTTTTGGTAGATAATAAAGTTAAAATTGTATTCTTATAGTCTTTTTGATAAAAAATGATGGTTTAATAGCCTTCTGGTCGGTATTGAAGGTGAAATTACAGTTTGATAGTTACTCTAATATTTTGATAAGTTTTCTTTGCATTCTAGCTTAGCCCAATTTGGTTTTAAGGTCGTAGGTGTATTCTAGTCATTCTGCTAAATTTAGTTGAGAAGGGCTTGCATATGTCTTTTGTCCTTTTCTTCTTTTCTCTTATTTCATTTTCTTCATTTCTCTTTCTTTCGTTTTTCTTTTCCTTTCTTTCTCTTCATTTCCCTTTCATTTCCTTTCGCTTTCCTTTCCTTTCTTTCTCTTCATTTTCGTTTCCTTTCCTTTCCCTTTCTCTTTCTTTCCTTGGCCTATTTTAGAGGTCTGTATAGATAGATGCTTATCTGTACAAATAATTTTAAACAAAGCCCAAAAGGGTACCAAAATTTATAGAGTATAGGGGGTATTAATTATATGTATAGACAAGATGTTATCTGTATAGACAACCTTAAGTATAAATACCCCTTTGGTCGACCCTAACCTCTCATTTTGATGCTTTCACTTTCTCTTTCCAATTTCTCTCACTCCAAACTCTTTGGACTTAGATTTATAGGCTTCTCCTTTGCTCTTTTGAGATGATGGCTCACCACAATACTCATATGGCTAACTTTCATGATGCTGCTGTTGATTTTCTCAAAGGAGACTACACTCCCTATGATGAGCTAGCATCCTTGATATTATGATATGACTTTGGATCAGTCTCGCCACTCGAGCAGTGCCTCGTAAGACATGCTTAGAGCCAAGTAGGGATTTGCATATAGTCTACAATGTTTACTCCCATCTCTTTGGCATTGCCTTTAGAGTGATAGGTCATATGTCCTTATATATAT